>KK120327.1:127897-144088 GCA_000611955.2 Stegodyphus mimosarum
TTTTGCATTTGCTTTTAGTATTTGCAGATTACTCTAAATTGTAAAGCAAAGTGAAAACTTGGTAATAAATCCACGAATAACATTGGAAAATTGTGTTGCAGATATACGAGAGTATATTAAACAATATTGTTACGAATTTTGTACTTAGTTAGATATTTTTAGTAGAATTCTAATTAAAATTGTTTTATTTCCCCATGCAATGCAGCACGAGACTTACACTCTTAGACAAAAAACAAACGACGCACTAAGAAGGAGTTATCCGAATACGACGAAAATCGGTAGAAGTGATGTACATGTACAGAAAAACAAATGATTACAATTTGAGAAAACTTGAAAGATTTATTGAAGTGATAGAGCTTCACAAAGTGAAAAAGTCAGTAACGCGTTTGTCCGCCTCTGGCCCTTATGCAAGCAGTTATTCCGCTTGGCATCGATTGGTAGAGGTTGCGGATGTCCTCCTGAGGGATAACGTGCCAAAATCTGTCCAACGGGCGAGTTAGATCGTAAACATCCCGAGCTGGTTGGAGGGACCTGCCCATAATGCTCCAAACGTGCTCAATAGGAGAGAGATTTGGCGATCTTGCTGGCCAAGGTAATGTTCGGTAAGCACTAAGACAAGCAGTAGAAACATGTGCAGTGTTGCTGCAGGCATTATCTTGCTGAAATGTAAGCCCATGGTGGCGTGACAAGAAGGGCAACACAACGGGCCTTAGAACTTCGTCGACGTTCCGCTGTGCTAGAAGGTTGCGACGGAAGACAACCCAAGGGGTCCTACTGTGAAATGAAATGACACCCCAGACATCACTCCTGGTTGTCAGCCTGTCTGCCGGGAAACAGTCAGGTTGGTATCACACCGCTGTCCGGGGCGTCTCCAGACTCGCCTTCGCTGGTCATCGGGACTCAGTTCAAAGCGGGACTCATCACTGAAGACTATTCTACTCCAGTTAGTGACATTCCAGTGCGAATGAGCCCGACACCACTGCAAATGGGCTTGACGGTAGCTTGACAAACGGGCTTGACAAAGGTCAACGGTAGTCGGCACAAGGGGCGCCGTGACCTCAGCCCCTTTTCTGTGAGCCGTCTATGAATGGTCCTTGCGGTCCCTGAAGCACTAGTTGCACGTACAATCGATGATAATGATGCATCTGGGGCTGTGAGTGCCTTTCTGACGATTGCTCGGTCTTCACGTTCTGTCGTTTCTCTAGGCCTACCGCTTCCTTCTTGACGCTGTGTGCGGCCATGGTTCACCCATTCCTGGTTATGGTTCACCCAAATCTAAAGTAAATGTTTCCGCAATTATACTTGATGACTTTAGTGCAAATTGGGAAACATTAAAAGAAGAAATGGAAGGTAACAATATAACAAATTATAGAGCCAATATGAAAGGAGGAACCCTTATTATACGAATTTACGAAATAGATCACTATAGATTTATAACAAAATTTCTTCAAACGCGTGGATTATGTGTATTGTCTTTTGATATAACGTTTTTAGTAGTTTGGAGTATAACTACTAATTATATCGCGTGATACAATAATAAATACTAATTATATTGCGTGATATAACTACTAATATATTGCGTGATATTGTCATATTGTATGAATATCTCTAAAGAAAACTCAAGCCTTCTCTTATATTTATTTTGCTAGGAATAAATTTTACTACCCCTTTCTCGGACTTGTGCTTTTAAACTATTACGAACCCGTGAGCACGCAACGCAAGACTATAATAAATTATGCTATATTACTTCTTTGAATCAATATTTACTTTTGTTATTATAAAATGAACGGATACGGAAATTAATAAACCTTTTTTATCTACACTGTTTCATACTCATCTTTAGTTACCTTATAAATAATTCATTAAATAATTAAGGTTCAGTGTAGATGTGATCTTCAATTATACACATACGTGGTATAAATTTTACTTCTTTCAACTTCTGATATCAATTCTTTATTTACCTATATATAATAAATTGCAAAACTTTTCTCCTATCGGAATATTATAATTAAAAATTCAACCTAAAAGAAAAAGAAGGACTTCAAAATCGTTATCTTTGAATGAAAATTAATTTTATCTTCCAGTCTGAAGTTTTTCAGCTAGAATAGGGTTTTCTTTCAATGTTCCACAATTTATGCTTCTGAAAGCAAATCCCAGGTGAAGAGAAATGTAAATGGTAAAGTGAACAAATTCCGGAGATTCCTTAACTAATTCTAAGTTTCTTTTTCAAAGAAAAACTGTGTACGAACATTTGCATTCTTGTTTTTCAGCGATTTGGATAACGGTTTCTTCTTCTGTGGTCACAGACGGAAATTTTAAAGTCTTGTTTCTGATTCCACTGGCGCCATTTATATAATTTAACTCCCAGAAGTTTTTCTGTGTTTTTATCTTTTCAGCTTTTATTCGTTTTTCTATAACTAAAGACTTTTCTCTTTTCTAGTGCTTAAAGAAGGGGGTCGGTGGCAGAGCACAAAGTATTTCAATTAAAAATTCTCGCTGTGCTTCATAAGTCCAATTTCAGTTATCTAAAGTTTATTTTAGAGTCCTCGTGTTGATTAACCGGAACTTCTCAATTTTTCGAACTATTTAATGACTCATATAAATTAAGGATTATCAGATGGTGCAATTTAGCACTTTCCTCGCCGAATTAAGAACAAATTAAGCTTAGGTTTTATGCTTTAAAAAATGTAAAATGAATAAAATATTTTTTATAATAATATTTTTATCCCCAAAATACTTTTGTATGCATAAATAGTGCATACATATGCGTTGTAAAGACATGTACACGCATTGTGAAAGAGGATGCATAAATACATATTAGGTCGAATTTGGTATATATGTCATTTTAGTAAATTTGTATGTATTTAAATTGAAGTAGCTCTTGTATAATGTAACATCAAATGCCTAAACTTACAGGGCGAGTCCATTTAACATTAAGGTAACTATCACGTGCCAAGCTGTCACGACGTTTGCCGAATTTTAGAGACATTTTAAGCAGAATCCTTGTATAATTGTAATTGTGTGATCCCTATATGTAACTTTAACTGTACCTGGCCCTATATGTAACTGTATAAGGTATTTTGCGCATCTTCTTAGTATACTCTTCTTGTCTAGAAAATAGGGAGCTTAAATAAAATCAAGTTTCTAGGTGAAAAAATAGCGATTCATGTTCATTTCTAACATTTAATGAGAACAAATATTTACAAATGTTACAATAGAATGCAGACAGTAAAATCATATGACTGTATACCTTCTAAGATAAGTTCTCAGCTCACTTCAGCTCGTAATTCAAAATAAATGACTTATGAAGTGACAAAATAAGTGAAAAATAAACTTACAAGGCGAGTCCATTTAACATTAAGGTAACTATCATATAAGTCATAAGTGTAATCACTAAAGTCACTTATTACCTTATCGTATAAGTGATAAGGTAATAAGTGACTTATGAAGTCACAAAATAAACAATAAAGTGACAAAATAAGTGAAAAATAAACTTACAAGGTGAGTCCATTTAACATTATGGTAACTATCACGTACCAAGCTGTCACCAAGTTTGGCGACTTTTAGCGACATTTTAAGCAAATCCCTGTGTAATTGTAATAGTGTGGTCCCTGGATGTAACTTTAACTGTACCTGGTCCTATATGTAACTGTAATTGTAACTGTATATGGTATTTCTCGCGCCTTCTTAGCATACTCCTCTGGTCTAGAGAATAGGGAGCTTAAATAAAATCAAGTTTCTAGGTGAAAAAATAGCGATTCATGTTCATTTCTAACATTTAATCAGAAAAAAAAAATTTACAAATTTTGCAATAGAATGCAGACAGTAGAATCATATAAGTGACTGTATACCTTCCAAGATAGGTTCTCAGCTCACTTCAGCTCGTAATTTACAATAAGTGACTAATAGATTGTTTAAAGAGTCACCTTTTTTTAATGTGTCATGTTTCAGTTAGTTCAACACTCGAAAAAGATAAATGTTTAATATATATATCGGGGTTAAGCATCTGAGAATAATAAAAGTTTTCTTTTTAGTACACTGCATTGTAATAATGAAAGACTAACATTGCATTACATCCAATGCAACAATAAGTTTTATTAAATGTTAAAGACAACAGAATATATGGAACTCGCTATATGTATTGATAACTTATAAAAATATTCAAAATACACCTAATTAAAGACATATATAATAAATGCGTATTGAATACTCCTCAACATTGCCCAAAATGGGTCTATATGTGTAGATTATGGACTGTTTAAGTTAACATCTAAAGTATTTCCACAGTTATGCATGTCAAAACGCCTTCTCAATTCAACTTCAGTACGAAATACAATACAAGTCTTATCTAAATTATCAGATGGCATCCAATATGAATACTGAAAAGTCCGAATACATGTGTTATAATCTTTTCTGAAGACCAATATAACCGTTTTCTGTGAGTAGGAAATGAAAGGATTTTATATTTTATTTTTGTACCTTATATGAACAAAGAATTGCATTTAACAAATCAATAAATAAACAAACGAAAATAAAAATTACCAAAATTAAAAATTTTTGAAAGGTTTCAGATTTTAAATTACGTCCAAAGGGGCGTTTTTTAAACATTTTGTATATTACTTTTATTTATTGAATATCATGTTCTTCGCATTTAAACCATAAAATTCAGTTAAAGAACAATATCGCAAAATAATTTTGAACTGTGCATATCTTTAGAATTTCCTACACACAGTCTCACGCGCTGCAGATAAAAATATTTTTTCTGTACAACGTTGCCATTGCTCGCTGTGAAATCCTTGAGTTTGTTAATCAAAAATTCGTTAAAGTTTTACAAAATATCAAATCGATAATAAAATAAATTCCAAAAAGATGCCTATATTCGCAGCAGGAGTACGGAATTCAAAATTCGATGGCTCTAGGTACCGTCCTTTTATCACAATGCGAGAAACATACATACATTTATGCACATTCTTCGTTATTTAATTTCTTTAAATATAATACAGGGTTGCAATATTTTGGGGCAACAGTTTGAAAAGTGATACAGACTTTTAATGTTTCCGGCGCAAAATCGCAAAACGAAAACAATAGTCCTTCAGGGACAAATCCCCTTTGAACTAAAAAATAAAATAAAAGTAATTATAAAAACTGAAAGTGTTTAGATTTTATATTACACCCGTAAGGGACTCTAATATTTGGTGGTAACAATTTGAAAAGTCAAACGCCGTTTTATAGTGGACGACGCTTCTGGGCAAATCGCGCCTTTGGGCTTAAAATCGTAATTTTTTTGCTCTTAAGGGAAAAAATAAGATTATTTTAGTTACGTAAAAAGAATTTTTTTTAGAATTGCACTCATATAATAACAAAGGAGATCAAGCCCATCAAACCAAATAGACAAAGAAAGCAATCTCTAAAATTTCCGTAAATATTTTCTAGAATAACAAGAAAGAAAAAGCTTTTAAATGACGTTTTAAAAAAATAGAATTTTTTCTGGTATTTTGAAAACCGGAAATATTTCTGCTTCAAAAGGACCTCATATTTCGTTAAAATATACATAAAACCAACTAGAATAATATTTCTACATTGTTAAAAGGGTATTTTAATGAGCAGATTTCATATGCTTAAGGTCTTACCAAATCGCGAGTTTACGATTCAAAACTACAAAGCAAATTCAGAATCCAGGAAAACAAATATCTTTATTGATAGTTTGATAGCTTAAACACAGTTATAAGTGAATGTACTATTTGCTTCCTTGTACGAAGTAAAAAGGACGTATTATAACCGTGAAAAATTTCGGGTATCATATTTGCACGAAAATATCCATTTTGAAGGCTATCGAATGCAATTTAACGATGTTTTTGAGTGACATCCGTACATAAGGACAGAATAAAGGACTCTGTCAGCCAAAAAATTACAAAACTAATTTAAAGTGGATTCTGAAGAGATTTTTTACGTGGCATCTGTGAGTATGTACGTTTGTATGTATGTATCTATTATAACTCGAAAACGACGAGCCTCAGAGCATTGAAATTTTATATATAGGACTGCTGTAACATGCAGATATGCACCTCCTATTTTGGTTGCAGTCGACCGCACCAAACGTACATAAATATATCCACATATATATCCACTCTGTTACTCGGCTCATTGAGCTCAGTTTCTTTATTCTTATATGTTTGTAAATAAATTATGCATTTTTTGCTTTAAAAAGGTTGAATTATGTTATGTTTATCTTTCAGTTAAGGTTTTTATGCCTTTATTAACCTGCATGTTATAATTGCATAATTTTCAACAATTTAAAAGTGTTTTCTCATGGCGGCCATATTTATTTACGTTTGAAATTTAGCAAAATAGTGGATTTGTTGCTAATCTAGAGAAATTATGCTTCGCAACAACAAAGATATCGCCCTCTTTTATTATTGCGAATTAAATCATGCTTAATCCATACTGGAATTTATTCGAGGAAATAAGTACTTAAGATTTACTGTGTCTGTCTGATTAAAAAGCTATCAGGATTAATTAATTCTATAATTAGATAATGATCTCATTTTCTTTCCTATAAAATAATTATAAGCTATTAATATAATTTTAATTTAACTAATGGACAAGCAGCAACTGTAGGCATGGCAATGAATAGTTTTGCTAAAACAAGCGTTTGGTCAGTGAGCAGGGATGTATTTCAAGACTCTTATTTTGTTGCAGCAGTGCAGTTTGAAATGAATGATGTTCATGTTGTATAGGTTTCGGGCACAAATCTAACTGCTTCTACAAGTCGACTGACTTCACGTGACATGCAGTCTCGAGGGAGAAAATCTCTTGCAACCACCAGTGGAACAGAATCAGAACCACTTGATGCATCAACATTGTTGTCAAAATTTCTTAGGATGAAATCCTTGCGATTCCATCTAAATTCTCAGTAAGAAAAGGCTCAAACGAAGTCCAAAAAACAATACTGATAACAAGCAGATCCTGAAATGAGGCTGATAAAAAAAACCAAAGAAAGGCAAAAAGAAGACTCCAAAATTCTGGACCGGAGAAGACAGTAAAGCCTAAATTTGATTGCCTTCAGTAAATAGGCCTATCGTTTCCAACAAGGATTCATAGTTCTGTGCTGTCTGTTGTGGGGACTTCAGAGAAGACATGATTCAATGTCTATCGTGTAAAGTGTATGTTAATGAGACATGTGCTGGTGACAGAAACGGGATCAAAATATATTATTGCCAAAAATGCAACTGAACTCATCAACGACGAATAACTGATGCAGTAATTTGTATGAGATTTATAGCCTAATATTAATATTAGGCTTTAATAATTTTATGCTATTACAATTTTCAAATTATGGTTATTGTTATATTTATAATAGTCTAACTATAAATTATCCTTAAATTCCAATTTTCATTAAATTGTTTTTAATAAACGAAATTCGATGTTATTACGTACGTTCTCACATTAGGCCTATTTTATGATTACAAAGACTAAACTAAAATCCATCCCATATAATGTTGCGAAGAATAATGCGAAGTTATCAATATTGTTACGGAATTCGTATTTATTTAGCTATTTATTTAGAATTGTAATTAAAACTGTTTTATTTTCCTGTGCAACGCAGATGGTTTTTGAATAGAAAGCTACGTCAAAAAATTAAAAACAAATAGCGCGTGCATTCGATATTTGATAAAGAAACATCTCGTAATTGCTGTTGCCATCCACAAAAATTGAGAAAAATCGAAAAAATAGGTTTTAACGGAATGTTCTAGTGAGTAATTAAAAACTTATAAAACACGATTTAGAACACCTCAGCTCAGTTGTAGCTGTCTTAAGCGAACTCTTGTTTACTTAATGCTGCTATTGATTGTATCGAATTCGCTGTTAGATAGAATTAGTTTCTCTATATTTTAATTGAGTTCTGTTTAACGTTTGAGATATTGTGATATTGTACGAATATCTGTGAGGAAATATTTCAGCTTTTTGTTTTATTTCCTGTGAAAAGAATAAATCTTATTAACTTTTTATCGACTTGTGCATTCAATCCATTACGAACCCGTACGTGTATTTAACCCGTTCACTGTATTTTCAGTGGCCTGTGTTAGTTTCTAATCAACAATTTATATCTACAAATCATGCTCAAAATATATTTTAAGCATGTTATTGACTTGTATCAAGATGGCGTTGTGTTAAATAAAAACTACCGGCCCATTCATAGAACCCACCCCCCCTGCTCATTGAAAGCGACCGGTTTCTTTCATCGGACCAGTAGAATCTATTTTTTTATTTTTCTAATATTTAATGAATATTTCATAATTATAGCGTCTATTTCTAGACTTGTGTAGTATGGAAAGTAATACTTACATTAACATGCATACAACTGTAAAATTGACAAATTTGACGATTTTATGTATCATTTTGTAAAAATGGCCCATTGACACTAAGCTTCCTCTATATCTCGTGATAAGGTATACAGATTAATGACTGACAGCATATAAAATTTGCGTTTTTCTCAGAACAGACTAAAAATGCATTAAAGTATGAAGCTATGTGCATGTATGGCGTTACAAAACACAAATGTTGAAAACTATGACTATCGTTTATGTATTATTGTGTCTGCAGATATTACTATTACGAATTTCAGAATTTTGTGTTTTTCTGTAAATCAGCAGTTCTCAACTTTTTGACTAACGCGAACCATCTAAACAAAAATTCAAAAATTTTAGTACCACCACAATATTTTCCAACGATTATGTTTCTATTTTCAATTAGAAATATGAAAATATTTTTTTTTGCCATTTGTACAACCTATCGGCTATTTGTATTTAATATGCAAAAGTAAAAAATATTAGATTAAAAATTAGTTACCATG
The DNA here is from genome assembly GCA_000611955.2 of Stegodyphus mimosarum. Taxonomy (NCBI): domain Eukaryota; kingdom Metazoa; phylum Arthropoda; class Arachnida; order Araneae; family Eresidae; genus Stegodyphus; species Stegodyphus mimosarum. The sequence continues at coordinate 136,752 of KK120327.1, forward strand.
TTAATTATCAAAATTTAAGTTATATATTACTTTAATTCGAAAATTTGCCGCCCAAGAGATATAGTGGTTAGCGTCGCTGACAGCCATGCTGAAGGGCTCAGGTTCGAATCCTGGAGAAGGGACGGATGTTTGTAAATGTATAGCGTCGGTGCGGCATGGCGGCACTTCAAATATGCGGCGAGCCGAGAGTCCTCTCGCGTGGTTTGGTGGAAAGGGAGAGAAGTGGAAGACCCTCGGACCCGTTCCGCGGGGTGGTCTCCATCAAAATTGGGGGGGGGGCGGCGGAACTGAGCCAAATCGCACTGCCACCTGTTAGGTGCTCAAGGTTGTTGCCAACGACAGGCGTAATCTTGCGCTCCTTGCCACGAGGAATTTCGTGGGCTTGGGCTGAATTCGTCAGACAAGTGAGCATAAGCAACAACAACAACAGCAACATCAATTCTAAAAATTGACTAAGAAGTTTGGTTTTTTGTCTGAATCAATGTCTCGTCATATTTTACTTAGATTTAACCGTAAATAAAGATCCACTTTTAATTTTGTTCGGTACTTTTTTTATCCCCAAATACAACATGGAAGAAAATCCTTCTTTACACAAATAGGTTGTGCAAAAAGCGAATAAATGTTTAATAGCTTTATTTGAATTGCCTTTAAATTCTTTTCTTCGATTCAGCCAAAAGATAACAAGTGTGTTATTTTTAAAATCCTCAGTTAGAGTTCAATCACAGAAAATGTTTATCAATTGTTCTTTTTCTTCAAGAAATTTTTTAATTTAATAATTAAAAATGCTTTGTTTCTTTTTTTACCACCTATTTTTCTCTTGTGTACCACCGGTTGAAAATCGCTGCTGTAAATCATCAACATTTAACTTTCTTGTCTGCAATACACATGCTTTAAAATACTCATAATTAGGATTGCCGTAAATTTTCTATAAAATACAAATTAATATATGTTCTATACAAAACAATATATGTTAGAAATGCAGTTTTTGCTATTAATTTGCTTTCAAATACCATCTTTGGAAAATTTTATTTTAGCCATTACTTCTTCTAGGCAAGATGTTATATTATATTTTGTTTTAATTCTTAAAATATGAAAACAAACAACTCAAATATTATCTCCGTCTTAAATACTATAAAGTATTTCTTATACATTTCTTTTTATCTACTAAAATTTCGATGCAACAAAATATGTTTTCTTCATATAAATATTTATATTATGCTGGATGATTTTCAAACTTCTGGGAAGAAGATGTTATCAAATAGTATTTCCACTAGAAATGCGTGCATAAAATTTCCTTCCGGAATGATAACAAAAATAAGAATGCACAAATGGCAGTTTCATTTGCTTGAGCAGAGAGTAAAGACTAGAATAGCTACAGAGAGCTTAAAATTATTCATACGAAGAAGTCATCTCGAAGCAAACTATGCAAATGCTCTTGACAACATTACCATTTCAGTGTAGAAATTCATTCTGCATGGGAATATGTAAATTAAATATTGGATTTATGTTGTAAAAACAAAGAAAATTGATTACATATAAAAAGAAATATTGTTTAGCATGAGACCTTTTTCTTTTGAAACAATAAAATATAAAACAGCTTTAAAAAATACTAGCGCGAAACTAATGCAATCAAGAATTTAGATAGATATACATGCAGATACTGGGAAAAAGATAAGAACTGCGTTTCTAATTTTCTGTCTTCGGTAATATATTGAGCTACTTGAAACTGTTATCAGAGCAAAGAAATAATTTCTTCCGTTTTAGTTTTTCATTTTATTTCATTTCTTTTAGGGAGGTATTTTTCATCATTTGGCCATTTTGCATTCTTCATGGCACTGTCGCGTGCCTCACGGAATGGCACCATTTATCAAACTTGAGGTAAATGGAAATTATATGCGATATTTCTCGCGCGCAAAACTGCTCTTTGAATTGAGAATATTTTACCTTCTTTCCTTGTTTTTTAAAGCCTAACTCAATATTTAAAAGAATGCCATTCTATTCTAAATCAATAGCTTTTTTTTTAGTTTGTAGTTTTCTGAACATTAATAAAAAATGACAAAAAGATTAATGGGTCCGGATTCCAGTGCAGGCAACTTAAAATACTTCAAGTTATTTAGTCGAAAAATATTTTAACTAATATACGCAGATAAATATTTACTTTTGTTCATTTGTTTTAGTAAGATACTTTTATTTGCTGATGTCATAATATTCTAACTAATATAAAATCTTTTTTCTACTACATAGTCCTTTAGGATGAAACGAATTCTAACAATATGAAAACAAACGACTCACATATTATCTCCGTCCGAGCAACTGCAAAGTTCAGTTACAAATTCACTACATAAAAAGCTTAGTTTTTCATTCGAGTTGATTTAAAGTAAGAAAACTTAATATGGTTTTTTAGCATATTTTTAGATAAGCAATATACTCAGTATCTTCATTTAAAACGAATGCAAAGTACTGATATTTGTTAATTATTAAAATCTGACTTGGATGCGTTTAGATTTATTGACGTTTATATACGTAAGAAATAACACTTCATAAATATACAAAGATTAGGCTAAATAAATGTTTATTATGATACAAATGAAAGAATTATACTTTTTGGTTTATTACATTTTTAATTATGAAATACACTCACTTCCAAAAGTTAAGCACGAAGATGTAAAATGCAAAAAAATCAACAAATGCTGCTTTGATTGACACAAAATTCGGCAGGAAAGTAGCATATATATTTATGCATAAAACAAAATCAATAATTATATACAGAAATGAAAGCAATATTAAATTTTTGGAAGTTATCAGATAATGACATACTGGAGACTTAAACAGGAACTGGAGACTTATAAAGTGAAAATAAACAGCATAAAATGAAAAAAGGGACATTATTAGGGTACGTGACCATCATACAGATTGATCACAAGGTGTAAACTTAATTATACAAAGTTTACACCTTGTGATCATGCTTTCAATGAGGTGGTCAACCACCGCAGAATTACGCAATCGTCATTCTTCTTGTAGAGCAGTTTCCAGCTTAATAATTGTGGCTGGAGGGGGGAAACGTGAAGATACAACACGGCCGAGAGCATCCGAAAGATTTTCAATGGGATTAAGGTCGGGCGAATATGCTGGCCACGCCATACTCGCAATCGCTTCGCTCTCCAGGTAGTCATCGACGATGTCAGCTCTATGGGGACGTGCGTTATCGTCCATTAAAACAAAAGTAGAGCCAAGTGCTGCAGCGTGCAATCTCAGAGTGGGTTTCAGGACTTCATCTCGATACAGGACAGCCATCAAAGGACGCTGTTTAAAGATGTGCAGTTCGGTGCGGTATCCTAATGAAATCCCTGCCCACACCATAATGCTTCCGCCTCGTAATAAGTGATGTTTTGGGACTGATTGCGTGTTCGTTGTTCACGCCATATCCTTATACGCTTGTCATCTGTCTCCAGAGCAAATCTTGATTCATCAGTAAACATGACATTGCCCCAGTTAGACACTTTCCAGTTGACATGTTCCCGGCACCACTGTAATCGTGCCCCTCTTGATTGGACGGACAGAGGAACACAAACTTGAGGTACCCGGGCGTACAGTCCACTCATATGTAATCTTCGGCGTACAGTAGCTGCAGATATCGCTTTACCCATGGATGCTGTAACCATAGATGCCACTCGTGTGGGGGTCGCTCAGCGATTCCGCTTGGCTACAATAGCATTATATCGATCTTCCGCGGGGGTTGTAACCCTTGGGCGACCGGCTAAGGGCCTTCGGACAACAGTCTGTGTGGTTTGGAATTGTCTTCATAAACGTGAAATTACAGAATAATGAACGGCGAAGAAAAGAGCAACATCTGTGATCGACTGTTCCTGCTTCAATGCGCTCAGAATCTTCCATTCGTCTTCTGAAAGTCATAGAAACACGTATGTCTTGATAACAAATTGTACGAAAGTATTAAACACCTTCTATCAGCACTTACAATCAACTTCTGTAACCCTTCATAAAGCTGGCTTCTTATAAAGCTGCCTTTTTTGCATATTTCTTGACATAAAAGCGTGATTGGCTGTTACCTAACATATTTGTATTCTTCCATCTACCTCTGCAGCGAATTGCATCTTCTTCAATTCTGATTGGCTTTCGGAAATTAGCATTCTCCTCTCCGTGCTTAACTTTTGGAAGTGAGTGTATATAATTTACTGTGTATTACGCAATCAAAATATACAACGTATTTTAATCTGTCAAAAACAATGTAGAATGTACCCTTTTTCGAATATTTAAATATTTATGTAAATGTAATCCAGTTTTATTTCAGCCGCTATAAAATAAAAAAATTATTTTATAGTTATTAAGCCTTGAAACTAAGCAGATAAATCTTGTTTACATTTTATTACTGAAGAGATATTACGCAATGAAATTATGCTTAATTTCTTTAAATTGAAACGAGTAGATTATTCTTAGTACAACGTATAGCTTCATAAGTTATGTTTGCTTCAGTGCTATTTAAATCAGTGAAAACACATAAAGAAGTTAATAATAACCTTAATTTTATTACAATCTGTATAATTAATATTCCGCATGAATAGAGTTAAACAGAATTAACAATGTTAAAACAGCTAATTCTTTCAATCGTTATGAACATGTATTGCCTTCACGCATACATTTTAATAATTTTCCTTTACTAGTTATATTGTCTATTTTTTACTAGCTCTTGTTTTGTTCGAAGGAAGAATTTGCCCAGAAGGGTTATTAATTTCGTTTTGGCATTTTCCGTTGGTTCACTATAAACGGCATTTCACTCTTCAGTTATTGCCACCAAATATTAGAGCCCTGCCTTTTAATTAAAGAAATTAAATAATGAAGACTCTGCACGAATGTACACTCACGTTTGTGAAAATTGCAACACCATGAAGGACTTACGCGAGTGAGCTGAAATTTTCAGGAAATGCAAAGTAGCGCATGATATGCAAATGATTAGAATTGCAAATCCGTAGCGCATGCGTATGCTGAGCAGCGCCCTCTGAACGGCTGATGGATCCGAATAAATAGACGGCTGTAGCGAGGCGTGTATGGTTATCGGTGGTTATCTGCTAGTGGTAAACGTTAACTCAATCTGTACTTATGCCTCGTCGACGAAAGAGAGCGAGATTTGAACAACTTACAGAGTTTGAACGAGGGAGAATCATCGGCCTTCGTGAAGCTGGATTGTCGTATCGTGCAGTAGCCTCTCGTGTGCAGCGTAACAGCAGCACAGTGATGCGCGTTTGGAAGCAGTGGACGGACGAGTGTCGGACAACTCGGAAATCCGGGAGTGGACCCCGAAATGTGACGTCAGCTCGCGATGATAGACACCTGGTCCGCATGGCGCGGACGGACCGTACAGCTTCCTCTAGACAATTGGCAGCACTGTGGTCAATAGCTACAGGTGTTTCATTGTGTGCTTCATCAATTCGTAGACGTCTGCTGCAGTGTGGACTGCGCGCACGGACTCCTTTATACAGGATCCCCCTAACGCACGACCATCGCCGCCTGCGGCTACAATGGGCCAATCAGCATAGAGACTGGCGTGCTGATTGGCAGCATGTCGTGTTTTCTGACGAATCCCGCTTTAATTTGTGGTACCATGATGGCCGCATTCGTGTCAGACGCTATGCCGGTGAACGCCACCTTCCGGAGTGCATTATCGAACGCCACAGTGGACGAACACCCGGAGTTATGGTCTGGGGCGCCATAGCATATCATAGACGATCTCAATTGCTACGAATTGTGGGCAATCTGAACAGCAACCGGTATATCCGTGAAGTTCTACAGCCCGAAGCTGTTCCCTTCCTTCAAAGCTTGCCAGGCGCTGTATTTCAACAGGACAATGCCCGCCCTCATACTGCTCGGATTGTTAAATCCTTCTTTGCAGCGCAGCAGGTACAGCTTCTTCCTTGGCCTGCGTGTTCCCCGGATATGTCGCCAATTGAACATGTGTGGGATATCATTGGTCGGCGTCTTGCTCGTGATCCTCGTCCTGTTGCGTCTGCAGACGAACTTTGGGTACGCGTACAAACGATATGGAATGCTCTTCCTCAGTCAGACATTCAAACTTTGTTTGACTCCATGCCACGTCGTGTAGCAGCACTTATTGCGGCGCGTGGTGGCCACACAAAATACTGATTCTGATCTCTTGTTCTTGTTTGTTTGCTTTGAACATTTAATCATTTATTTGTACCACTACCACTCAACTGTGTATTAAATTGCATTCAATTATGACGATTCCTTCTTGGTGTTGCAATTTTCACAAACGTGAGTGTATGTATGTTTCTCACACTGTGAAAAACCAATGGTACATAGAATCATCAAAGTTTGAACATCATAGTCCACCACTCGAATAGGGTATCTGAAGCCCAAATTTGGGCTTCCAGATGACCATATTTGGGCATATGGCATTCTATTTGGGAATCAATTTCCAAATTTGGAATTTGTTTTATTATCTATTTCATATTTTGTAAAATTTTGATTAACAAACGCGACGATTTGAAAGCGAGCAATGGTACTGTACGGGGAAAAAAAATTCTCTTGAGTGGGCGAGACTGTGTATCGGAAATTCTAAAGATATGCTATTTTTTAATTATTTTGAGATATTGCTGTTGAATGGAATTTTATGGTTTAAGTGCGAAGAACGTGATATTTAATAAATAAAGGTAATACACAAATTGTTAAAAAACGCCCCTTAGGGCGTAACCTGAAAGCTTTCAAATTTTTATTCTTTTTTATATTTATTTGCGTTATTTATGTATTTAAAAATACAAAGAACATAAATAAATAATTCTCGTGAAGCAGTTTTTGAAGTAATTAATTTTAAGAAATTAATCTTGTTTTTAGTGGCATTAATTTAAAAAATAAATAATGAACTTTCTAAAACCCCTTTATTACTGGATTTATTCTTCTATTGCATACACAACTTGCAGTTTCAATAGCATGACAAAGGTATCTTTCTAAACTTCCGTAAATGGTCTTAATTAAGAATTCATGATACATAAAAATAACTCAAAGAAGATAATAAGCTCCACTACCTGCATGAACATGTGTTCCAGCAGTAGTCCGAAGTATTTCAAATTGACGTAAAGTATAATTAGAGACTCTACAGCGAGTACAAGGGTTATATTCGCATCAGGAAAGCATTCGTCATTATGACAACTTTATTGACAAAACGATCTAAAATATATCGATTTTAAAATAAAAATGTAAATGCGTGGGGAGAAAGAGAAAAATTTCAGGAATGGAGATAAAAAACTGGCAACGTTGTCACGCAGCTAGTCAACGTTTTGCATTATAATGAAAACCTCCGGGTTTAG
>KK120327.1:144099-197341 GCA_000611955.2 Stegodyphus mimosarum
CGTTTATTACGCTCCGAGAATAAATTCTGCATGAAAGCTTTGCACGGCGGATTGTATTGTAACGTGACGATTTAATGCATGGTTGAATTTTTCGAGTTATTCGTAACTTTGGAGTTTATTCTGGTCAGGAAATTCGTTCTTAACTACTTAATCCAAGCAATTACTCATGCGCAGTTATTCTTTAATCTAATTTATTACAATTCACTAGTGAATCACATATTCAGTAATAGCAGTTTTTCAGTTCAATGCATGTGGTTACAATTCACTAGTGAATCACATATTCAGTAATAGCAGTTTTTCAGTTCAATGCATGTGGTTACAAATTCTTCAAAAAAATTGTAGTCTACCCTTCTTTATATTTATTAATTATGCTGTGATGTTTCTAATGCGTTTTCTAATAGTTATTTTAAGTTTTGTATCTTTCCTATCTTATTCTAATTTTAGCTTACAATTTCCTGCCAGAATGTGAATTCAGAAACGCAGAGAATGCAAATGAGAATGAGTACTATTTAAGTCGTGACTTAACCGACTTCAACAGAGAGAGAGTCTGATTTCCTGAGTATCGCGCGTTTGCCTTCTGGCCACATCTCTCTTAGCTCTTAGTTCGACCAGCCATATCTAGGCCCTTGATAGGCTTCGCCGATTCAATTAATACTTCGGGGCCAACTATTTAGATTCTGATAGCTTCGGCTATATTTATTTAAGAACTTTAGTTAAGTTAGTTTTAGTTTAAATTATTAGTATTTAAGTTCAAGCCCGAGTGGTGGTTTTATTGTAAAGTTCCAAGCCGGAACTGATTGTAAATATACTGGATAATAAAGGGTTTGACATCCTTCTCAAGTCTCATTTGTTCTGTTCACACTTAAGCGATTATTCGCTTGTTAAGTGTTCGTGGGGTTCTAAGTAAGAACTTAAGATTTAAAGAGTTGAACCCTACAATGCAATGAGGAATTTTCTGAAAGTTTCAAGAATTTTAGGTTTTAGATTGGAATTAGTAATATAGCGGGGTATATGCTGCATACAGGCATGCTGAGGAATGAGGGGCCAAAAAATGTAATGTGTAAAAGAAAAATATTTTTTTCTCCTAACACTTATATACTAATTTTTAGACCAAGCAAGAGATTTACGTATACCTTGCAAGGTCATTAGGTTATTTTGAAGTAGGAGACATGAAAAATATGCATTGCTCTCGTCGAGGCTCGAACCTGGATCTCTCGAATACGCGCCGAGTGTACTAGCGTTACACCACAAAAGCATCTTCGAAGGAGGTAGAAAATACCTTATATACTCCCCCTTTTAAATAGCGACTAATGATTAGTTGACTCAAACGCCAAATTCTGGTGGTGATAAGTCATCATCCACCACCTTTCAGTTCGGACGCCACTGTAAAATCATCAGTTTTTTTTTCCTTGAAGTAGGAGCCATGTCGAAGGAGCACTGCCCTCGCCGAAATTCGAATTTGAACCTCTCGAATATGTGCCAAGTGTACTACCATTACACCACGAAGTCATGCTGAAAGGAGGAGTAAATACTATATATCTTAATACATAATATCTTTGATTTGAGTTTTGTCTAATTTAAGCCCTAGAATGTTTATATACAAGCCTAGTTACTCGTGAAAATATAATTACTATAACATTCACATGCTCTACTAGTATCAAGTAAGTTTTAAACACAATTTACTGTATGAAAGACACGAAAAGAATACCGTAAAATGTCTTTGGTGGGTAGTAGTCCCTTGTTCATAATTAATAACATCCAAAGTAATATCCCTTTTTTATTTTATTCAAAACATGAAGAGCATATTTACATTATTTACAAATTATATATTTATTAGAAGACAATTGCTAATAAACTCAACACACTGAACCTTTGCCTTACTCCCCGAAAGCCAGTCTAAGAATAATTATAAAATTCATATAGAAGGTGCCAGTTAATTTTGAGTTTTACCCTTATATCACACTAACACTCACTTTGTAGAGACATTAGGTTATTTAGTAGCAGGAGACATGAAAAATATGCAATTCCTTCGCCGGGAATCGAACCACGGACCTCTGAATACCGTCTCAGTGTGCTGACCATTACACCACGAAGACACGCTAAGAATGTGGGAGATATACCTTATATACTCCCCTTTTTAAAGGGCGACTAGGGTTTTAGGGGACCTAGTCGCCAAATCCTGGGTGTGGAGAGTCATCATCCACAACCCTTTTAGTTCGGGCGCCAGTGTAGAGACATTAGGTTTTTATGAAGCAGGAGACATGAAAAATATACAATTCCTTCGCCGGGAATCGAACCACGGACCTCTGAATACCGGCTCAGCGTGCTGACCATTACACCACGAAGGCACGCTAAGAATGCGGGAGATATACCTTATAACTTATTATATCTACAGACGTAAAGCTGGAACTGTAAATATATCTCTGCTTGCAATAAAATTAATTCAAATTAATCGTAAGCTAAAATTTATTAGATAGAGCTAATCAGTTTTGTATACCAGTATATTTTAAATATGTTTACAAAATTACAATCGTACAAGACTATTTAAATGCAAATCTCAAAGCTTTCAGATTTTGTATTACTCTCAAAGGTGCGTTTTTTTAATTACACTTACATACACATTTTAAGAGCATTTGGGTAACGCCTCTATGGGCTAAAAATATTTAAAGACAGCATATATTTAGGACTTCCGATAGAGAGTCTCGCTTGCTGGAGAAAAACATGTTCTTTTCCTGCACAGTAACGCCGCTGCTAGCTTTGAAATCGTTGAGTTTGTTAATCAAAAATTCGTTAATGTTTTACAAAATAAGAAATACACAATTTCCAGATGCCCATATTCGGGTAGAGGACTACGTTATTCAGAATTTGATGGTTCCAGTTACCGCTGTCTTTTCACAATGCAAGAAATATATATATATATATATTCTTGCATTCATATATAAATTAATGTTGGTTCTGCATTACTTAATTTTTTTAAATATAATACACGGCGATAATATTTGATGGCAACAATTTTAAAAGTGAAACAGACATTTACAGTAAAACGACGCAAAAAACCGTTTCCAGACTAATATACCTTCTGAGCTAAACGCCCGTTTGGCCTAAATCGCAATTTTTTTATTAATGGCTTCAAAGGAAAAAAAGCAATGACTTTTAAGCACTAATATATATTGCTCATGAAATGTGATAGTTACAGCATCAAAATTAAGTGAATTTCTGTGTGAGAAGAATGCTGCAGTAAAGGCATTCTTCCATTCTCTCTGTTCTCTTAGACATACAAATATTAAGTAGAAAACGCAGAGATATCACTAACATAAGGTATTTAGCAATTATTCTGCTCTCCAGATTTGATTAGTTTAATTGATTATATAAAAGCAACTCGAGGGCTATCTGCCTATGATAGGGATGCCTCCGTGGAGGGCTTTTTAGGGAAACTAGCTCATATCTACGTGATACATAAGGAAAACCAACCATGCAACCAACTCGTCGAACTACCAGTGAATTCCCAGATCGAACTATCAGTGTTGAACGCCGTTCCACACGGCCTCTACTGGGCACTGTGTTCTTTAGGAAAGTGTCCTGTTATTGCTGTACAATTTACTCAATTTTCAGTCTTGTATGTTTTCTCTGCAACATCCTGTATTTGGTTATCAGAAGACTCAACTGTATGTGTAGGGTATTTCGTATCGTCTTACTTAATATTGCACTAGAAAAATTTAAAATTTAAAATTCTAAATTCATTAATTCTAAAATTAAACGAAATCGCAAGAGAAATCATTTATAAAGCCAGAATTGATTGTTTGCCAGCTGAAGAGAAGTTTGTATTATTTTGGATTGTATTTTTAAAAGGCTGTCAAGTTTTCATCGATATATAAGAGTTTAAACACTATCCAATGTAACTGTTAATAGTTTAGATTTTTAAATATAATCAAGAGAGTGGATGCAGAATTTTATATCTAAATTTCTACTGCAGTATCAATAAATGCATGATGTGCATACATATACTACTATAGAATAAATAGCACCTTTTCATTGAGGAGTGATTATTGTCCTTTGGAGGTGATGAATGTCGAACTAAGGCTGGACCTAGTGGAAACCATCCATAGAAAGAGAGATGTTGCATCAAGCGTTTTGAAATGCCTCGCTTTGGAGACCATTGCGACTACATTTCCACCTATTCACTGGCTGTACACTTTTACTAATGGTTCTCAGTTTGACTGTCATTTTGAGGTTGGGGCTGGTGTGTTTTCGAAACTCTTTTCTTTCTACTCTCCTGAAGGTTACATTGGTACCTCCTTTGATGGCGAAGTAGCAGCCATCTGTATAGTCCTACAGCAGTTATTAGCTACTCATTACAAGTTTGCAAAGGCAGTCATTTTTTCTGATTCTCACGAAGCCATTCAGTCAATTAGCTCTATTGAACACCCATTAATATCTGTCAAGAATTCTTGAGAACTCTTACTTTAAGGGGGAAACAAATCGTTCTCCAATGGGTGAACGGGAATTGTGGCTTTTGGGGCAATGAACAAGCTGACTTATTTGCTAAACGAGGTGCCAACTTACTACAACATCCAAATTCAGACGTTTCTTATTGGAGGATTAAACTGTTTTTAAGACTTTTATTTACATCTGATACCTTACGAGATCTCCAGACTCGTACAGCTTTGAAAAGTTGGAGAATGATATGTCCTTCTTTTATTCCCGATAATCCAAGACGCACTGCAGTTGCAGCTTTCCGTCTGTCTACAAGACATGACTGCCTTCCCGCTCACCTGCACCGCATAGGTATTTCAAGCGATCCTACTTGCCCACTTTGCAATTCTGGAGAAGAAATGGGCAGGGACCACCTGCTTCGATGTGGGGCTGTTCGTGGTCTTACAGAAGAGTCGGGATACTGCGAGGCAAGAGCGCTTCTTAGGCAATGGCTTCGGTCTTTTTGTTCTTTGTTCTATTGTTTGAAATCCTTTGTTTGTTTGCAAGATTTTGGTTCTTTGTAACTTTTTGCCTAGCCATTGGAAATCAAAAAAAAATTTCTTTTTGATTTACATATTGTCGTTTAAAAATAAAATAATACATTCAGATTTCATTTGTGGAAAATAATCTGTTTTACTAATATTGTTCCGTGCGTACGGTTTGTAATGGATTAAATGCACAAGTCAATAAAAATATAATAAAATTTATTCTTATCCCAAGAAATAAAACAGATTGCTGAGATTTCCTCAGAGATATTCGTACAATATCACATTACCTCACAGTAGTTATATTTAAAGCTACTAACACGCTGAATAGAATTCAATTCAAAATAAAGCTATTCCGATCGCACCGCGAATTCGCTACAATCAATAACAGCACTAAGTAAGAAACTACAGTTCGCATAACAACAATAACTGAATTGTGATGTTTTCCTCCAGCTTTTATAAGCTTTGTAATCGTGCACGAGACCATTCTGGTATTTTCTCGATTTTTCTGGATAGCAAAAACAATTACGAGATATCTATTTATTAAATGCAAGTGCTAATTTTTACATTTTCGGCGTAGCTTTGTCTTAAAACTCGTCGCGCGCAGCATTGCACGAGAAAATAACACAATTTTAATTGCAATTCTACTAAAAATAGCAAATTTAATACTAATTCCTTAACAATATGAAAAAATAGTACTTTATTTCAGAAAAGAAATACAAATAAATTTCATAATAAATCCTGCACTGGTGTATATTTCCAAAAATGTTTGCGCTGTCCCAAAACTTTAATTACTGTTTTGCAAAACATTTCTTCGGACGGAAATATAAACTTTATTTCATTTAAAAAGATTTCGTAAAAAATAATAAGCATCACTTAAAAGAATCATCTAAATGACGAAATAAGAATATTAAAAGAAGGCAAGAATTTACATTTTCATTGGGAACAAATTATTTCGTATAATCCATCGCGTATCATCTTACGTAAAGGATGAGTTCAGAATTTATATCCGAATATTCATTCTATTAACGATTTATTATTCATTCTCTTATGCAGAAAGCAGAATTTTCTCCAAAATCTTATATTACACAAAATAGAAACTGCATTCCCTTCTTTCGGTTGCTAAGACACCTGTGACGTCAAAGTGTAATTCCTAAATAACTTTGATGACAGGAAACTAGGCAACGGAAAAACTTTTATTTCACATTCTCATTCGTTTAGAAAATTCAGGTTTATCAAGAATGCATGTAATCACTGCAACCATAGCAACAACATCTAGGATAAAAAAAAAATTTGAGCTTGATTGCAGTTTGAATGGCAAAAGCAATTGGGGTCCTATCCATTCGACTTTTATAATTGCTCCCTTTGAAATTTATATGTATTGCAATTATATCACTTGCATGCAAACTCCATTGATCATGCTGTCTTATTAGATATATATTTTTTCTCCTGTAATTGATAGAATTGTTTTAACTTACTAAGAATTTGAATGCTTTTTCAGTGTCTATTTTAAGGGGTAAAAAGATGAGGGGATAATTGATAAAAATAGAGAAAGATGACATAAAGTGACGCTACATTTTTGTGTACTGTTTGCCGTATGCTCATTTAAACTACGAGCAAATCTAAGCGCAATAGCTTCGAAGAATGCAAGAGAAAATGTAATCAAATGAATCCATAAATTTAGTAAAGGAATAGTACGTAATTTTCCATTTCCATTTTCAGGGCTTCATAATAAACGCATCTGAGGAAAATTAAGAAGCTCAGTGTTATAATTTTTCTATGAACCTCTGTCTAGATAAGCAAAGCCAAGACCACTTTAGATATTAACTGGAATGGGCTATTATGAGTTATTGATTTTCTTCTTGAGAAAGCTCATGAAAACCGTTGTAATAATTACACTCATGTCCATAAATTAAGGATAATGCAAAAACAGGCAAAGGAAGAGTTAGAAGCAAAACAAATTTGACTTATTTGTAATGCTTATTTATTAAACAAAAGGTAAAGAGCAAACAAAGATGCTATATGTTTGATATTATTAAAAAAATAGCGATTTTTTCTCCCTGGAGTAAATTACAAAAAAAACCTATTTACAAGAAACCAATATGGTTTGGTATAATTGTTAATACATTGTATGTCTCCCACACGATGCAATACAGTCCGTACAACGCCTAGGCATTCTGAGTATCAAATTATCGATCTGATCTTGGGGGATATTACACCACTCAAAGAGCAATGCTCTCCGAAGTTCCGGTAGACATGTAGGAGGAGGTTGACGGGCTGCAACTCGTCGGCCAAGCATGTCCCACACGTGCTCTACTGGATTCAAGTCCGGTGAGAATGCTGGCCAGTCCATACGGGTGATATCCTCCTACTGAAGGCATTCGCTTACGATGTTTGCACGGTGAGGACGGGCGTTGTCATCCATAAACACAAATTGCGCGGCCCTGACGCCCCGAAACAAACGTACATGTTGTTCCAGAATGACGTGCCAATAGATTTGGCTTGTCATGGTTCCAATTTGAACAGGCAGGTCAGCTCTGGAACCCAGAATAATTCCACCCAAAACGAGCACTCCTTTAACCACCGTAACGGTGTCGTTCAATGATGTTTTCTTGGTGGTAACGGGTGCCTGGAGCTCTCCATATGAACGTCCGGCGAGAAGCAAGCTAAACTTGGACTCGTCGGAAAACATCACACAAGCCCACTGTTGTGGTGTCCACAATGCATGCTCTCTACTCCAGGCTAACCGCAGGCGACAGTGAGTTGCAGTAAGCGAAACGCATCTGACAGGTCTAGGAGCACATAGACCAATCTGCCCTAAGCGTCTGTACACCTTGAAATTGTCGTACCATTGGCTGAAGAGAGCTGAGGAGACAGGTCTGAGGCTGTGCTCTGCCTGTTTCTTTTGGCAGTAACTGCCAAATACCGGTCCTCATTCGGCGTTGTAACTCTAGGCCGACCTGTGCTGTAACGTCTACTCACATTAACATCATCTTGGATCGTTGCCAAAGCCTGGAGATGACACTCTGGGCAATTCCAAGTTAATCTGATACTTCCAGTTGGGTACGCCCGCATTCCAGACGGCCGATAATTCTACCACGGAAAAAATCATCCAAATGCGTCGTTTTTGTCATAACTATTCGGTTATTGCACTGAAATGCTTATAAAGTGCCTGCGAACAATTTTACTTCTTTGCCTGTATTCCTTATATATCGCTCTCTTACACTCTCGTCATTGTGACGTACCATCTGTTTCATCTGGTTACATCCTGAAATTTGCATATGATTCTTGGAGTTGTGTGGAGTGATTTTACAGGTGATATATTTATTTTAGAGTTCGATTTCCGCGTGACTCCGAATTATCGTTAATTTATGGACATGAGTGTATTTAGAATATGCTAGGACTCCCTGTAATTTTACCACAAGCTATGTTAGCGATTATGTTTTAAATGTGTTAGAAGCATATTAGGCGGTTCTAAGTATTTAATTAGACAGGCTATAATTTATTACTATAGAAAATTTGTAGATATATTGCAAATTTTTGGCTCTAAAGGGCTTATTTGTCTCGGAATGGGATTTTGCGTTGGTTCATTATCAACAGCAAATCACTTTTCAAGTTTTTGCCACCAAATATAATCGCCCTGTATTATATTTAAAGAAATTAAATAATGAAGAATCTCCATAAACGTATATTTCTTACATTGTGATAGAACCACTGTACTTAGAGCCATTGAATTTTGAATAA
This sequence comes from Stegodyphus mimosarum, assembly GCA_000611955.2. Classification (NCBI taxonomy): domain Eukaryota; kingdom Metazoa; phylum Arthropoda; class Arachnida; order Araneae; family Eresidae; genus Stegodyphus; species Stegodyphus mimosarum. The sequence goes on from KK120327.1 coordinate 152,802, forward strand.
CGTGCGTCTCTACCCGAATATGGGCAGCCCGATTTTGGAATTTGTTTTATTAATTATTTCGTATTTTGTAAAGCATTCATGAGATTTTGATTAAGAAACCGAACGATTTCAAAGCCCATCTGCTACTGTGTAACTTAGGGAGGAAATCAATATCGCAATCTCTGCCGTTCCGGGCAGTTGTGATCATTTGAATGAAAGGTTGTCTCGGACGTTTTGGCCTTCAAAGGGTTAAGTATCTACAAGAACTGAAATTTTACTTTTGTTCTGTGTAAAACAAAATGGCGTTTGAAAACTCACGTAAAATAAATTATAGGCTGCTTCGTATTGAATGGGGCAAAATACCTATGATCGCTGTAATTACTTTATTTTGATAAAAGAAATTTATAATGAAACTACAGTTACAGTGCCATACAGATGTTTGCGCTATTCCAGTTCCTGCCGCACTCGTGACAGAATATCATTTGTTAATGATTTGAGAACTTCAGTTATCTGCTGCTTCATTTGCTGTAAGGCCTGGGGAAGTGGAGACACGTACACTTCGGTGGTCAACAAAGAAATGATATGTCTCTTGGACGTAACATGGTCAATCCAGGGGTGATGTAGACTATCGTTTAGGTGCAGGCTAACATTTCCATGCCAGTGTAGTGGAGCAGCGTCTTGATGATGATTGAAGCCGGGACCTTTTCATCCAACTGAGGGAGCAACCACACTAATGGTTTATCTTGGTAAATGCACCCGTTAACTGATTTTCACGAAGAAAAAAAGGATCCAAAACACAAATGGGCTCTAGTGTAAAATTACTGCCCTTTCGATGGGCGAAAAACTTTGTTCTGCTTTGGCGATAAAACCCCATTTCTGGTTACCATGAGAGTTTTAACTTGTTTTTAGATTCTTGATTTTTTTTAACGAAAATAAGTCTATGTGCACATGTACAAAGTCAAGACAATGTGCAATGACTAGTTTGTGCAATTCTCTGATTTTGTTTAAGTGAAAATAGGTCGATGTACCTGGACACGGAGTTTGTGAAATTCTTTGACTTCTTATTTTGGTTTATGTAATGGCCATCTTGAAATTGTGCCTTCCTGGCGCCGATCTTGGCTCCAAAAAGGAACCGCCAATAAACAAGTGGCGCTCAGTTGTAAACTTTTATCCACAAATGTTTGAAGTGGAGCAGAAAACATTCACCTTTGGAGAACCACGTTAATATTTTATTAGACCATGTAGAGTGTGGGTGCCCCCGAATCTTAAATATGGCGATTAATTTTGCCACACACGTGCAAAGTGGCTTCATCCACAAACACAAGTCTTTTCGCGAAACCATCTACCTACAACTCATCTTGCAAATTCTTACAGAAAGCTTTACACAATGGTTATCGGAATTTTTTTAACACCTGCACCATCTGAAAAGTGTACTAGCGGATTTGTAGACGCTTTCGTAACATACGCCGCTCTGTTATATGATTCACATTAAATTCAGAACTCGTACTACAAGTTGATTTTTTGGGACTTCGTAAAAACGTTTCACGATTTTTTGCAACCATTTCCTTTTGGCTTCTTTTCATCTTGGACTGGTTTTTTACGCAGGCAGCACGTGTCCTCGAACTACTTCACTCACCGTTAGATGTTGTGGCAATGCGATGGTTCTTTACTAAATTTGGTAGTAAAATGTCTTTGAATGCCGATAAACGATGATGTTTCAGCGTACTGTAAAACTAGGCTTGCCAGACGTCCCGCTTTGACCAGGACAGTCCCGGTTTTCAAAAAAATCCCGGCCCGGCCGGATTACTTCGCGTCCCGGTAAAAATTAAATTTTATTTTATAGATGTGATTATGAATAATTATAACCAAAAAGTCTAAAAATAATTAACTGTGAAGGATTATGTAGGATAATTACTTTGTCATTTACTTATGTATGTACTGTATGAAAAGTGAAAAATAGAAGAGTGATGATCTGCTAATAAATAATATTGTTATCTTATTGTCTTCTTCTACCTTTGCGCAATGCCAGAGCCTCTCTGGGCGAGTCCAATATTGGGTACTAAGGGATGTAGCTTTAACGCTTGCGATAGAGATAAGATCAGTCAGTTAACTGTGAGTCACTTCCGGGCGATGCCTGTTATGTTAGTGAGCTAGTGCTGTTTTATTTATGTTTTACGTTTATGCATTTTCTGTTAAAATGCCAAAATGATCGTGTATATTCACCTAGGGTTTACAGGATAAATTCCTTTTATTGAAGAAAGTATGTACTGGTACTGGTAATCAAGATCAAGATTATAGAGTTAAATATTCACATTGTAATTCTGAGTTTTCGGTTGCTCACGGTGGTCGATCCGATATAAAAGATCATTTGCAGTCGAGTAAACACAAAAAGAGTTTAGGATGTACTGTTAGCTCATCAAAACTGACCAGTTTTTTTAAGACTGCGAGCTCTAATAAACACTCAGCAGCGAAAGAAGCGACCTTTGCTTACCACACAGCAAACCATAGCCTAAGTTTCAATTCAAATTCTTGCTTATTAAAACTTATTTTTTAAGTTTTTTTACCATAAATTCTCACTCGGAATAACTAAGTGTGAGGCAATAGTTTTAAATGCAATAGTTCCTTTAGCTCAAGAAGTGTTTAAGAAGATTTGACCAAGTCAAACTGCGTAATTGTGAGTAAGGATACATCAAGCAGAAAGGATGTAAAACTGTGTGCCAGTTGTTTGCACTACTTTAATCCTAATTCAGGTGTGCAATTATTGCACTTAAATTTCAAATCTGTCGCGGGTGAACCATATGAAATTCTTACAAATCACTTATACTCTGTCTTGTTACTAAACGATCTGAATAACAAAGTAGATGGCTTTTGTGGAGATAACTGCAACACTAACTTCGGTGGTGTGAAAAGAGCAAGAAAAAACAATGTTTTCTATCGACAGTATAGCCAGAAGTATAGCCTAGGACGCAAAGAACATTTTCAGATATCTAGAGGCGCAAGTCCGGACCAGTGTTAAAGAAGAATGTTATGGATTTTATAAAAGATGCATTGCGTATTTTTACCTCTGGGGGAATAGTTTTGGAAACGCTGAACAGTTTTCATGGGTCAGTCTGACCAAAACAAATGCTGTTGATTGAGAAAACGCCGAAACTTCTGCTGAAAAATTAATAGCTGTCTTTTTGATGTACCCGATATGAGTACCCGATAAGAAAATAAGCAATGATCGGCTTTTTGACGAAGTTGTGTTTGCTAAGGAGTATTTACAGTCAAATTGGGAACAGGGAAGGAAGAAGAGACTACCGGAAACGTGATTATTTCAAGATGAAAAATGGCTTAGGCTGTTTGGTCACTTTAAAGGGAATCACATAGCAGCCCCAGTCTTATCAAGATTGTTCAGTATGCCTTCTGTTTACATGGGACATCAGCACCAGGTGACAAAGTATTATCTTTGATGAACAACGCATGGATTGACGACAGGGGATTGATGAAGGAATCTACGATTAAAGGCTTGATTACATGTAAAATTAATATTGGTTCAGCTTGTGACGATTCTTACAAGAAGATTAACAACAAAAGAAACTTTCTATAAAAAGTCCTAGACAATGAAAAGATGTAAACATGATTCAAAATTTTGTTCCACACTCAAAGTGTATCTTCTTACAAGCAATTTATAAATATTAATATGTAAGAAATATAATGTTTTAATTTATATGTCATTTATTATTATCCCTCGTTTAGGTTCCTATCTATAACCATTTATTCATTGCATTGAAAATAAACTATCCTCTAAAGCACTCTAAAAACTGGCAAAGTGTGTATACCCTTGAATACCCGCGACGTTGGGAGATGGCATTCAGGTGTCTCGGTTGAACATTTCAGAAATCTGGCAAGCCTATGTAAAACGAAAGCTTTCTTCTTCCTTAATGGCGCCGTTTTAATTAACAGGGTTCCTAGCAGCGATTAGCAGAGTTTTCGCTGTTTCTAGGTAAAACTTGTATAACTGTAGATTCAGAATTAACTTATTTCTGCTTAATAAATCTATTACATAATTTGTACTATGCTGTATTCCAGTCAATGAAAAACATTCTATAATTATTAATCTATTATTGCAACTTAATTTAAGCTTTTTAATGCACTTTTTCTTCATAACAAAACTCCGTAAAAGGTACCTACGTAATTTGGTCCTATCAATGCTATGGAATAAGAGAAAATTCTCACAAAAGTTGTATAAGGAACAAAAGTTTTCGACGCCCTGCCGAGGTTATCAGAACTGTCAATAAGCGACAAGAAAGTTAACTTTGTAAAAATAAATTGGATGAATGACATGGAACACGACGAAAGAAGCTGATGTCCCCGAGTTACCAGGAAATCGTGTCTGGACTAAAATAAAATAAAAATGTCATTGTGACGAACGAAAAAAAAAGAAATAAGGAAAGGAAATGGAACATTTACGAGCAGCGTTATTCGAGATTCTGAAGGTGTCTTTCCTTTGAAAGCTGCGGCAATTTCTGTCCTCGAATAAGATGGATGTTCGAAATCCCCGACCCCTACCACCCCAGATGAAAAGTAATTTTTCTTTTAGAAGACACCAGTTTTGGCGATTCAGCGCCTCCATTTCGTCAGTTTTATTCTCCAATTGTAAATACCGCTTAGCAGATTTATTATTTTTTTCTTTTCCTCGATGAATAATTCTTTGAGATAGATTCATTTTATTATTTCCGACTTTGAAAAAAATCGCCTTGTAAATATTCTTTGAACGTATCTATTATTCTATTATTATATTTTGTTTTAGAATTAGACTTGCAATTGTTTCCTTTTTGTTTGAAGAATTGTTTTCCCTTGAATATTCCCTCTATCTTATTGAAGAAGATAAATAAAAGCTTTGTTATATATTTTTTGTAAGATCACATAATTTATTGTTTGAAAGGTGATTATGTTTTTAGTTTATTTATATGTATTAGTGCGAAGCATATTTAATTGTTTATTTTAACTAATGTTTCTTAAAAGCAATAGAAAAATGTTAAGCTTCTGATAAGAGTGTTATCGAATCTGAAAAAAAAAACATTTTTAATATTTTGCGTGGAGAATTAATTATATAATTTTTACAAATATGTTATTACGTCCTATTCAATTAAGTAAATAAAACTACTTATGTTTTTTATTATAATGACTAAATAAATCTTAAGAAAATAATAAATTAAGAGTTAAGTAAACGAATTATTAATAGGTGTTCACTGAAGATAAGGTAAATCAAGTAGTAACTTAAATAATAATAATAGTAAGAAATAATGATACTGCTGGGTAACATTAAACTGTGTTAATAAAATTCCAAAAATGCATATTCAGCTATAAAAACACCAAATAAATATTCCAGTAGTTTATGAGGTTTGTTTAATTAATAGAGAAACGAAACACTCCATGGTAAAACATAAAATTAGTCAAATCAACAATTTTCTATTTGGCGTACATTTTAACCAGGATTCTATCCGTTAGGATGACAGGTACCGGTCCCTCATTGTCTGCAAAGAAGACGTACCAAAAGCCAAACAATAAAACAGATAGCGCCATCTGTGCACATGAACAGTAATGAAACATGAAAAATTTAGTTAAAAGCATTTTAAAAGCGTTAGGAAGAACTTAAGTAGAATTAAATCCAATAATTGAAATAGAACTCTATTTATGAAAACTTCGAGAAAATACAATTCACGTATTAAAGAAACTCTTTGAAAAAATTCTGCAGATTAAAATTCAAAATTGTGATTAAGTTTCCAAAAAGAAAAAATAAAGAAATCTTCGATAACTAATCATTGTTGGAGGCAGCGAAGGGAAGGATTATTGAAAGCTCGCATTCTTTATTTTCATACTGGCCCAACACCTAAACTCATGGTATGGAGTCCCACCATCCGGTTCTCCTCAGTCGGCATATCCGGTGCACTTACCAACCCACCGTCATATTACTGAGGTTTTAATGTTAGCGATTCTGCCTTATCTTCAAAACCTCCCTCTTCACACCAACAGAGTACCACTTTCAACAGGGTAGAACGAGACCGCATGCAGTCCACGCTATCTTGTGTTTCCTCAATACACAGAGGTTTTTGACTGCTCCCTTGATCATCTTGTTCTCCTTATCTCTCACCAATTAAAACATCTTGTTAATGGTTGCAGAGAGACTTATACGAAAACCCCTTCAGACAGTATGGCAGTTGAACTCTGTGGCATATAACTGAAGCCGCACAAACACCACTACTCCCAAATGCCATCCACAGTTTGTTTTACTACATGACTTGCCATATAAAAACTATGATTACTTCCAGTGTTTTATACTCGGGGAATTGATTCTACAAGTTCCGTACCTGAAAATCATGTGCAATACCTGTAATTTTATTGTTTCATTATAATGAAGACTTAAATATGATTCTGCTACTGAGTTTAATGGCCAACAGCATAGTAAGAAGTATGTCGAATATGTCATTCCGTTTCTTATTTAAATCCTTATGATATTTTAGATTGTATAGCTTCTCTTTCACCGGAGACTAAATTCTCATCTAAGCCATGGATATTGGAGAAGTTAAATCAGCAAGAATTAGAGTAATATTCATAAATTTGTAAGACTAGTTTCGAACGTTTGAATGTAGAGATTTTGAAGCTAGTTATGCAAATTTCTGATTATTAAGCTGACTGTTGCTACTTTAGCTTCTCCAATAACCACTATTCAGTGTGTTATTTTAACCCCAAAAGAGGGGAACGAGACCACAGACTTGCTGAAAAAAACGGCTTCTTCTTTACAGCTAAATAACTAGAAACTGATCTACCAATTTATAAATACAATAATTAAAAGGACACTGATTAGTTCCTTCTGTAGGTGCGTTGCCGCTAGAAGCTGTCAAAAGTCCTTGTTCAGTCATATTCAAGATATTCCTCAGTGACCTCATGATGAATCGGTGGTACTGTTACGGCTGTTTTCTGACCACGATTGTCTCCTAGAACACCTTCATAGAATTAACTTGACTCTAGATCCTGCTTGTCCTTTGTGCGACTTTGGAGAGGATTTTACCATTTCTGATCTTGCCTACTGTGCTGCTCTACCTCCCATGTCCTTGTGGGAGGGATATTGACTGCCAGACTTAATTTGACGGATTAACTGTTGTATTTCCATAAAATAACCCAAACAAAGACACGAATGTTATCATATAAATATCCTGTAAATCTCTGATACATTTCAGCCTAAAAAAGTATGTTTTCACAAAATCAAAACCAAGCTTTAAATGCATTGTATTCATTTACTCTAACCCAGTTATCTTTGCTTTATCATAAGCATTTCAAAAGAGCGCAAAGTGAATAATTTTTCGACATGTTTACTGCTTTTTACATATATGTTTACCAATATGGTTGTACTAAATATAAAAGTGGCAAATAATACGTAACTGAAGTTTTTAAAGCAGTTAGAATTCATGAAATATATATACACATTCACCTACCTAAATATTTACCCTCAAACTTATATAATTTGTCATTTAATAAGCTTTATGACTTTTGTTGTTATCTATATATATAAAGAAGAAAGTCTGTTTATTTGTCCTTTAATAACTCAGTCAATACTATAGCTATCGTCACCAAACATTCTACAATTCTTTTCAGGGTTCTGGAAAAGGTCGACGTCCAGTTTTTCAAAAAAAATATAGCTAAAATCAGAGATATTAATTAAAAACTCGGAAAAACAATAATTTTCGTCCTCATTTTTCCGAGTAGCAACGGTCTTGCAAGATGAAGATGAAAATCTGCTTTATTTCGAAAGTTGTTGCCACTGCTCGATTCCAAATCCTAGAGTTTGTTAATAAAAAAATTCTGAGATGAAATAAAAATAACATTGCCAAACATTAAGTATATTACTCCGGATTACAAAAATTTGTGGGAAGCTATTTCGACTGTCCCTATATTCGTACGACTTTAATCAGCCGAGATATTGATTAAAAACTCTGAAACCGCTAATTTCCAGACTCATTTTTCCTAGTGGTAAAAGTCTCGCGCATACAAATACCTTATTTCGAAATGTGTTATTACTGCTCACTTTCAAATCGTAGAATTTTTTAATCAAAATTGTAAGTTTTACAAAATCTATACATATAAAGAAGAATGTCTGTTTGTGTGTTTGTTTGTTTATTCGCATTATTGATTTCTAATGAATTATGATAAATTTTTTGCCACATATAATTGATTAAAATTGAATATAGGTGAAATATCGGATGGAATTTGAGCTTTTACGACCATTTGATTAGAAAGGCAAAAATCATTAAAACCTGGGTGCCATTGTTGCCGATATAATGAGAGAGAATTAGTTTAATTTTCTATCGAAATTTTTCTATTTGGGTTCCATATCGCATCAGATTGAAAAATGTATGACTATGAATCTTATTTTATGCATCATTATTACAGAATGATTTTAACGGTATCGTCCTTTCTGTTGTTAGGTGCATTACCCTCAATGTAACTTAATCGGCATTGGGTAATTCCGCTAGTTTTAAATAACTGGGGCCGCAAAAACATTCACGAGGAATTTTGGCAACGGTTAGGAAATTTACTCCCGCCAAATATCATCTTCCGCCAAATTTATTGGCAACCCAATAACCAATGTTCAATAATATGAGAAGAAGAAAAAGGATATAGAAATGTCAGCATTCGAAAGATGAAGAACGGCGGCTTTTCAGCTTTGCGCTGTGGTATCGAATGCGTAATGAATCCCATTTCATCCTCGCCACTCCTCGAAGTTAACGTAAATTGTTCTTTTCGAATGAAGGAAAGGCAGGAAAATCTTCTTCACATGACTATTGGAAAATTTAAACTATTCGTTGGGAGAAACAGGTGCAAAAATAACATTCGGAATCTAATCGATAATGAGGTATTTATTATAAAATACTTCTAAATGTCTCAGACCTTTTTTCAAAGAGCACTTTCACGTAAATAACGCAATTTACATCCATATTTACGGAATAATTTTTTTTTTAATTTATATATTTCCTTTTTACTGTAATCAACATCCTCCAAACAAATGAAGAAGAATCTATGTCGGCGTTTCATAAACATCATTAAGCATTTTCAAATGTGTTTTAACGAGTCATAAATTTCGCATGCATATTATTTAATCTACATTAATCACAGTTCTAAACATTTTAGAGTATACCAACCTTCTGCACTTTGCATGATCCCTCGTCTGCAGACTTAAGGGAATTTGCACATTTTGCCGAATTTCTGAAGCACTAACGGTCAAAATTTAATGACTTTGGTATGAATATATATTTAAAACAATGAAAAAGATTTACCATTTAAAAGTCATTTAATGTACGTATGATAATCTGTAAAACTTACAGTGCAGAAATCGTTGTGATATCGAACTGCAAATGATTTTGTGTATGGACCTCTCTTACTGCCAGACATGTCACCAATACACCCGTGGAGATATGTCACAGCGCAGTGCGGCATACCAGACAGGAAGCAATTGAGGAGTCCCTGGGGCAGTCCATCCCACTCCTACAGCAAGGCAGCTTTCAACTCCGAAATTTTTCTCAGACAATTATGGCGAGATGACACAACCCTCCCAAGAGCGTCCCACATGCTTTATAGGGTTAAGGTCAGGAGATCCAATTGCCCAATCCATGCGGCGAATATCTTTCCTTTCCCGGAAACAGTCGACTAGCTGAGCCCTTATGTAGATGATCGTTGTTGTCAATTAACAGGAACCTACGCCAACCTGCACCCCTGAAAAGCAGAACATAGGGCTCTACGATCCCCTCTCTATAACTCATAGCAGTCATAAAGCCTTTGGGAAATACTTGCAGGGGGTACGACCGTAACAAAACGCCTGTCAAATCCATTACGCTTCCACCACAGTAACGATCCTTTTAAAGAGGAATGATTACGTGTTGCAGAATTTCTCCATATGCAGATACATCTAGAATTAGTGCACAGGCTGAATCTCTACTATCTATAAAAGGCACGGTGTTCAACGGAAGTGTAATCTAATGTACATGCGGCTCTAGTGTAGAATTGGGTGCCCCTTGTTTTTTGGCGAAAACTTTTGTTCAGTTTTGGCGATGAAACCCCATTTCTGGTTACCATGAGAGTTTTAACATGGTTTTAGCATCTTGATTTATTTAATTGAAAATAAATCGGTATGCACATGGGCAAAGTCAAAATGTGCAATGACTAATTTGTGCAATTCTCTGATTTTTTTTAAGTGAAAAGAGGTCGATGTGTACATGGACACGGAGTTTCTGAAATTCTTTGACTTCTTGTTTTGGTTTTGTGTAGCGGCCATCTTGAAATTGTGTCTTATTGGCGCCGATCTTGGCGTCAAAACAGAATCGCCAAAAAACAACGAGCACCCAGTTGTAAACTTTTACAGTACATGCTTTCTGCACTATGCTAAACCCGCTTCCTTTTGTGTTTAGGTGAACGGGACTTAAACAGCAGGTCTTTTAACATATAGCCCATCTCATGAAGTCTTAGGGCACATGTAGACTATGAAACTTTTCCAGTGCCAGCTTACAGCTCACGCGAGCCTGTGAAGCTGTAGCAGCTATGTTAAGTTGAAAGTGCCAATTATTTGCCAAACTATTTCAGCCGCGCTGAAAGTGTTAAATGCAGTAATCCTCATTCATTGTTGTGGAACTTGGTCGACATTGTCCAGGTCTTCCTGATGAAACTGCTACCATAAACTGCGGACGTCAGTGGACGTTACTCTCTATCTATCTGGGTTTGCGATTGACCTCGTTACAGTCTACCCATAAGTCTACATTTTATTCCGTAATCCATATTTTAGTGGTCACCCATTTTACCATATATTTTATTAACTTTACCCAATTCTTGCGAGAAACGAGGCGAATGTCATGAATGAGAAGGAGGACACAGATCGCCAAAAACCGGTCGTGCGTTTTATGTCCCCTTAACAATCACAGTTCCGCAGACACGCATGCATACGTTTATGTATTTGACTCTGAATATTTGCATAATTCTTCGGCGACATCATGAGTACCTTCGGTTCAATACTTTTCATAAAAAACAGGTATAATTTGAAAAATCGCTTAATTGTGTACACGAGTATAGTTTTTTTTCCTTGCAACCCACTGCAAAGGCAGTATCGAGGTATTTTGTAAGGATGGAAGTAGGATTCTTAAACGATGATTTTTGTAAAAAAAAAGTCTCTTTATATAAAGCATAAAAACATCAGAAAATTATGTGTACTAAAAGGCAAAATTTCTTCAGAATAACCTTTATTAAAGAAATTCCTATGAAGTTGAATTTCAAATAATAAAAATTGAAATAATTTGGAAAACATCGTACCTCACAAGTATTGAACCGAAATACAATTAAGTACCATTTATTGGTATTAATGCATGCTGTTCTCCTCTTATTTTATCATCCTAGCTAATAGACGGATTGAAAGGAAAATGTAATTTTTTATTATAGCTCCATGATATAACACTAATTGCAGTTAAACAAAAGAGAAAAGAAACTTTAAAAATGCAGAGGATACCACAAGAAGTCTAATGTATTATAATCAGATGACGCCGATAGTACGGCGCAATCACGAGAGTTTAAGAGAAGTGTGCATACGAAATGGTAGTAAAGAAGTAAAATAGTTCGCACGGCGTTCTGTAAGCCGCTTAGTGCCACAATCGAATAGTTAAGACACAAAGGACGCACGTGGATGATTTTTTATGTAGAATTATTGGCAAGTATCCGAGGAACTTGGAATAGCCCAAAGTGTCATCTCTAGGCCTTGGAAACGATTCTAAAATGATAGAACTATCAGTAGACGTTACCGAACAGGCCGCCCACGATTTCCAACGCCGAATGATGACTGGTATTTGTCCAGTAACTGCCAAAAGAAACAGACGGAGCACAGCATCAGATCTGTCTCGTCAGCTATCTTTCGTGACGGGTACAACAGTCTCAAGGCAAACCGCGTACAGACATGAGCACAAATCAGTCTATATGCTTGCAGGCCTGTCAGATGTGTTCCGCTCAAGCAAACTCACTGTCGCCAGAGTTTAGCCTGGAGTGCAGACCGTGCAATACGGACATCGACACAGTGGGTTTGTATGATGCTTCCAGAAGGGTCCAGTTTTAACTTGCAGTCTGATTCACGTCTTACTTTTCTGGAGAACTCCAGGTACCCATTACCACCAAGACATCATCATTGAACGACACCGTTACTGTTGTGCAAGATTGCTCGTTTGGGGTGGAATTATACTTGGCTCCAGAACAGATCTGCATATTCAGATAGGAACCATGACAGGCCAAATTTATCGGGACATCATTCTCGAACAACATGTACATTTGTTTAGTGGTACCATGGGCGCAGAATTTGTGTTTATGTATGACAACGCCCGTCCTCATCGAGCAAACACTGTAATAGAATGACTTCAATCTGAGGGTATCACTCGTATGGAATGGTTAGTATTCTCACATGGATTGAATCCGAAACAGCATGTGTGGAACATGCTTGGCCGACGAATTGCAGTTTTTTATTTTTATTCATTTTATTTTTTATATATTCAGAACTGAGAATTTTGTAACAATACTTATATTTTGTAACTGTATGCAGATTAACACTGCCTCTTGTAATTGTCATGCAAAATGAGTGTGCCGCCCAACCGGAGTGGTACTTAGTGAATCTGACTGCCGTATCGAAGAGCCAGAGCTCGAATCCCGGCGAAGGCATGGAGTGTACAAATGTATAGTGCCTGTGCGGCAAGGAAGCACTCTAAATATGCGGCGAGTCCTCTCAAGAGTTTGGTGGTAGGGGAAGAGGAGTGGGAGAACTCAGACTCGTCCCCCCAGCGTATCCTCCATCAACATTGGGGGCGGAGCTGACCAAAGTCATACTGACACCTGTATAATCAAGGCTCTTGCCAATGACGCAATCTTGCACTCCTTACCACAGTGAATGTCATAGACTTATGCTGATGTTACCGTCAGGCAAGGGAGATAAGTCACAGAAAATGTGTGTTAACATATAAACCTTCATGTCAAAAACTAATTGTGACTACTTGAAATAATTTTTGGAAGTATCAATAAATAAAACCTAATCACCCACGATCTTCATACGGCGAGGAGTAAGGATAGTAGAAGGCTGCTGATGTGATGACTATAATGCTGCAAGGTAGTTTTAGGTCAATAGGGTCGGCAGGTAACCCTTGCATAGTTTAGAAGTGCTCTCCTTCAAATTTAGGCGGTTTCATTTATTTGATAATGTCAAAGCACACATCAGTTATTTGCCTAAGCGAAAGGATGCGTCTGTGGGGGGTTTATCTAAGCGAAAATGGCTTATATACACGTTACACATGGGAAAAAACTACGAAAACGCTCATGCAGTCCGCCCGTTCTTTGAGATTCGAATCCTGGACCGAACTATCATTGTTTAGCGTCTTCGTACTCAGCTCCTGCTCGCCAAAATTGGAACCGAAACATAAAAGTTAGCAGACATCAGTGATACCTGTTGCCAGCCTTAATTTAACCGGTACTTGTATATATCAGGGTTTACCTCTAAATAAATGTAAACAATTATAAAAATTTTATTATTTTATTGTATATAAACTTCCTTGCATATTTGCTATAGCTCAGTGGCAATACAAAAGTGAGTCGTCTTACATATTCTGCTCTAAATACCACCTACTGTCACTGCGGAAAGCATAGTGAAAGTCGCTGCTTGCTCCCTAAACAAAACCTTTCAAATAAGGCTCTGCTATTCGTATTTCGAACTTCATCTTCGAATAAAATTGTCTTTTTTTTGCTATATAAAGGCACCGGAAGTCAGCAATAACGCGGAAAAAATACATCCTACGAAAATCTAGTAGAGGCGAAACGTATTTCTTACCTTCCAAATACAGTCACCAACTCCTCTGAAAACTAACAATAAAAGGGCGACTGTATTCCAGAAATAAATATGAAAAATATAAAATAACAGATATTGGTTCCGAAGGACCCATTCTTACTGATAGTAATCGAGGCTAGAAATCACCTTGTAGGTAGTAAACACGATATAACACAGCAGAAAGAACGTGTGTTATGTGTATGTGTGTAGGAGCTGTTTCCTTTTTATTTTTATTGAGTTTTATATGCGCACTGGGTAATAAAACGGTTGCGATGCAGTGGTCGTCTTTTTCCAACTTTGTGCTATTTTATTGTTCAGCGATAGCAAAAATTAGATTTACTGTTCGAAAAGAAATAGACGTCTACATGTAACATTAATTTGGGGGTGTTTCTTCTCTGTATAGCTATATTAGATTTGGTATTTTCAGTTCTGGAAGTTTCTAAGCTTGTTTATTGGTAATGGAATACGTCTAAATGCAATAAAATCACTTGAATTTACGAATGAAGAATGAATGTTTTAAGGGCATCTTCTCCTATTTTATGTGCATCAACAACAAATATGCTAATATAGGAACCTTATATTTTTGCTCAATCATTTCTTTATGTAAAGGTTACTTGAGTCACGTGTCAAGAATGTGTGCCATATGTCATTGGTAAATGAAAGATTTTTAAGATGTTGCCAAAGTTTAAAAAGCATTTTTGCATTTGTGTTGTTCAACATATCTGCACCAAAAATAGCATGAATAGAATGTTCCTAATACATAAGAAAAAAAAATCTGAAAGATTTCAGATTTTACATTACGCCCAAAGGGGCTTTTTGTTAACGTTTTGTGTGTTACCTTTATTTATTAGACATCACGTTCTTCGCACTTAAACAATAAAATACAATTCAACAGCAATATCGCAAAATAATTTTAATATAAGCATTTCTTAAGAATGTTCGACACACAGTCTCGCGTGATGGAGATAAAAATGCTTTTTTTTTCGTGCAGTGCTCCCATCTTCCGCTTTGAAATCGTTGAGTTTGTTAATCAAAAATTCTTTAATGTCTGACAAAATATGAACGTGATAACAAAACGAAGGAGCCCTAATTTGGAATTCCAGATTCCAGAATCTATATACGTCATATATAAGCTGGCGTGTCAAGCCTTAATGACAAGATAAATGTAACGCCGCGGGTAAAATAAGAGAATCAAGTAAAAACGTGGCCTTCAACAGGTACACCACGCTCTGATTCTACCCTCCGAAACCTTCCTTTAAATACGATAGCTTTTCTACCTCATCTAAATACATGCAAAAATATAAATTAGCATCCTGGCAAGAAAATGGAAAGTCATAAAAATGGGAATGCTAAGTGACATAAATTAACTGGTTAATGAAACTGAATGTATGCTCTATAGCATTTTACATTATAATGCAGTGAAATGTACAGTGAAACCTTCTTAAGACAATCATTGGTAGTTTCTCTATTTCATTCTCTTATGTAAGTGCTCACAATAGACATTGATATTTAGTATCGAGGTTTGCTTTTGTTCTGAGATAAACTGGTCCTTTTCAGTGACATTTCATCATGAGAGGTTTGTTATATTTCATTTTAGCACTGCGGATGTAATACCACCGTATAACTATGTTGTTCTCAGGTTATCTTTCGTGAACCGAGCAGTAAATTTAACTCTATTGATGATGCACTGTTTATCAGATAATAGGCCGTGATAAAATCGTTCGCTTACGCGTCAAAATAAACTCAATAGTTTATATTAATAATGCGTGATAATTTTGTCGGTAATACGCTACCAGCGTATCATAGACTCTAGTAAACATATTCTAAAGTGTTATTGTTGAAAATAGGTTTGATTCCTAAACATGTCAGTCATGTAAATAACAAAACATTCTTTCTATAAGTCTATTACATAACGATTGCTAATAGCTGATTCAAATTTAATAAAATTTAGGTATATAAAAATGTATAAATCGTAACTACAAAACAAATATATATACATATATATATGGTAAAAGCTCGAAGATCAGTGGAAATTTCAATTATATTTTATACAAGTTAAATCTAAAGACACTTTTCTGAGCCTGACGACTTTGATAATTGCTCTCAAAATCGGGATAATTTTATATAACAGTATGTTTCGTAGTTCCATTCATTTCATAGTTTTCGCAGTTTCTATACGGCGGCAAAGATAAATCGTGACGTCACATTGCTGATATTTCATTGGCTTCACTTTCGTGACGTACATCCCGTGCAATGAAATTGAAGCTGTGAAACGTCTTTGCATGACGTCACGTCTTATTATGGCCGCTGACTTAAGCGGACTTTGTTTACATTCTAATTGGCGTTATTTGCATGTTAGCTTACAATGTATTTCTCTCTCCTTCTTTGCATGTCTTCGTGGTCAACACCCTCGACGCGTATTCGAGAGGTTCGTGGTTCGAGTGCCGACGAGGGCATTGATAAATTTTCACTTCTCTTGCTTTCAAAAAGTACCTAATATCTCTGCAAGCTATTCATCACTGAACGTTTGTAATTCTGCCGTTCTGGTTTTAATACTTAATATAAGAGATTGTCTAATTAGAATATAGAAAAATCTCAAGGACTGCAAATAATATTTTCAAATTTAATTACATCTAGGTACATGACAACTTGAAAATGATAATTATGGCACAAACATATATATGGTAAAACCTGTAGGTTCAATAGTATTTTATGAAAATTATGCCTAAAACCTTTTCTGAGCCTGTCGACGTTGATATTTGCTTTCAAATGCAGTGTAATTTTATTTAACAATATGTTTCGTAGTCTTACCCGTACGTTGTGTGGTAGCCATGATAAGACTTACGTTATGTTGCTAACATTTCCTTGGCTTCAATTTTGTAACGTCATGCTTGGTCCATTTGTTCTAATCTCCTTGTACTACAGGCATATATTTTTGCTAATTGTGTAAGTTGCTCTATTGCCATTTCTAAGAAATGAAACTAACAATAATTATTAGCGGCAAAAAACATTAAGTAAATAAAATTTAATAAACGCTCATATAAAATACAAACTACATGTCATCTGAAATCGAAAAATAATTATTTGTTTACGTTGCGAGAAAGAAGACCATAAATTATTTTAAATATGTTGAGTATTTAAATATAATGTGAAATATATTTTCCCCTAATAATTTATACACCTTTACACGCATACCTTTACTCTACCACGAATTCTTTTTAATTCAGATAAACGCCATTTGCTATATAGAGAATTAGCATTTACCCTCGGCTTCCCTCGCACTGATGTCCTTAAATAAGTTTCAACTCCAAGTGAATTTTAAAAATACCCTCCGCGTAAAAATAAAATTTCAGTAACTAAAATAAACTGAAAAAACAATAAGTAACTGAACAAACTGAATAAAGATAAACAATAAGTAACTGAACAAACTGAATAAAGATAAACAATAAGTAACTGAACAAACTGAAACTGAATAAATAAGTAACTGAATAAACAATAAGTAACTGAATAAACAATAAGTAACTGATAAACAATAAGTAACTGATAAACAATAAGTAACTGAAATAAAATTTCAGTAAATACTGCCTTTCTTCAATACCTATAGGCCGTGGATATTTTCAATTTACGCGGAGTGTAGTGCGACGAAATTTAGTAAAACTGCTACGAATATTTCCTAATGACTAAAAAATATTTGTGAAAGAAGAATCAAAAGCCGGAAATCCTGATGGATTTTTAAATAATAAATTAAATTAAACAAATAAAAACTAATTAACGCCTTAATAAAAGCTTAATTAATAAATGTTACGCTTTCACGCCTTAATTACATAACCTGATCATCATGAAATTTTCGAGAAATATTTTTGATATTTTAGAAAAGGTTAAAAATGTTTGCGTAGTTTAAGCCACTCACCTGCGCGCGCAGACAAACTTTTACATCGTTTAACTTATCGTTATGAAACTTTCAACATATAATGACTATACAACGACAATCATTTTAAGCTATAAACAACCTATTATATACTTTAAGTTTCAACAGATAAGATACATTTAGCCTATAAGCTTTTATAATATATCAAAAATATTTCTTGAAAATTTCATGATGATCGGTTACGTAATTAAGACGTGAAAGCGTAAGAAACAAACACACAAACAAACTTACTTTCGCATTTATAATGTCAGTTAGGATGACGCGGCTTTTATAAATAAGTTCTTTGCGCACATTAATGTCTCCATCATATATTCGGATTTAAAAAAAAAAATTCTCTTCTGCAGTTTCTTTTAATCTTTTACATCTTATAATGGATATACAAATCGAATTCCAGAAATGTAAGAAAATTTTGCATAAAGATTTTCTTTTCTTCAAAACATTAATTTAAAATCCATTTCATACAAAAAGCATCGAAATTCTTTCTCTTTATTTAGTGGTTGCGTACAGAATTTTTGATTAATGTAGCGAGCAAAAGAAGCAAAAGTTGTCAGGCACCTTCGAAAAGCAAAAACAAGATACAGCAGAGAGAAAAGATAACTCAGATTTGAAGAGTAAGACGTACTTCGACGAAGCGTGCTAGTTGAAGACTTGAGTCTTACGCTTGATCGGTTGTTCACTGGGCGTGTGTTGTAAGATACTTGCTTATCTAGCATCGGAAGCTGAGATTACTTTACTATGAAAGCTGACAGAGCGGAAACTATCTGATACCTATCTCCAGAATACGCCAGTAATTCTCCTCACTTGCCAGTTATTGCCTTGTTTTGGCCAGTAAAGAATAAATTCCCCCGATTCTGTTGTTACACTTTACCTATTAACTTTATCTTCCTGGCGACTCCTTTTATCTTTACTGTTAACCTAAATAGTCAAGCATTTTTATGGCGAGTTAGCTTTGGTCGAAGCGTTTTTAATATGAAGTTATCAGTAATGAGGTAAAGAGTTTAATTTTTGTCTAACATTATCTGAATATTGTGTTTTCTTCTCATTTATTGATTCAGTTCTGAATGTGCTGAGATAAAAATCTTTCTTATGAAATACGCCATATATATTTTATGTCACTGTGCTTGAATATTACAATAAAGGCATTTTTAAAATTCAGCGGATATTAATTCAGGTCGTGGTACAAGTATCATTTTAGCTTAAATAAATATGGCTTTGGTTTAAAATAAATGACTCTTCAAACATTACCAGGCAAAAATACTCGGGCATTACTGAGAAATTTTGTAGCCATACCAACAACGGTTAATTAGAAGTTTGTTTTTATTTATTTATTTATTTATTTACTAGCTTTTACCCGCGGCTTCTCTCGCGTTGATGTCCTTAAATAAGTTTCAAAGACAATTGAAAAAAAAATAAAGCAATTTAATTTTTTTCTTCGTGTTGCCTGACCAGGATAATCAGGATAAAACTAGAAAAAATGCGTATAATTTAATATTCCGTGCAAGAAAGTCATGTAGTGTACACATCAGATTTTTTTAATATGAGGCATTGCGATTGCCTAAATGAATATATATCATATTCTACAGAATTCTTTTCACAAATTTCCAAAACCTGAGCACATTTCAGAATTTGGGAAGAAGCATTTATACGGGAAATATCAATTTACGATCATATTTCAAAAACTTTGCTTTTTAGAGAAATTCAGAGCATAATTTCATTCAAATTTATTTTCAAATTGCAACATAAAATTTTTAAATGTAAAAATAATATTTACATTTTATAACATTTGTGAGCTGATATCTTTTTAGAATTAACGACATTTATAGGTGAGAACTCTATCAGTCTGTCAAAAGTCTACTTTTCAGCCAGTTTAATTACCACATTGAATTGTTCCTTCTTCTTATATCTTATTCGTAGCATGTCAGACGGCTTTTCTTTATATCGTAATTTCTTTCTTTTGATTAAAGGTGCGTTTACTATATAATTTCATCGACGGCTTAATTATTTTCTTTTGCTGTTGAGCACTTTTGTGGATAATGTGTAATAATTTTAAAACTTTATTTTGTTAATTTGTAAAGTCATTCGGTTTTTTTAAAGCAAGAGGCATAGAAAATGAGCAATGCCCTCGCAGGGACAAGGAACCTGGACGTCTGGTATACGCGCCCTGTGTGCTACCGTTACACCATGAAAGCATGCTGGAAGAAGGGGGAAAATACGTTACAGACTCCCACATTTAAAGAGCGAGTGGTGATTAGAGGACCCAGTTGCCAAATTATGGTGGCAACGAATTATTTTCCACCCTTTTACTTCGGGCGCCACTGTAGAGTCATTATTATTTTTTCTTTCTTTTTCTTTTTCTTATGTAGGAGGCATAAAAAATGAGCAATGCCCTCTTCGGGACAGGAACCTCGAACTCTTGAACACGCGCCGAGTGTGGTAGCGTTACACCACGAAGGCATGCTGGAAGGGGGAAGAAAATACTTCGTAAACTACTGAAATTTGAATTTTTTTCCTGTCATTTTGCACACAGTGTGTTAACGTGCAATGTCACCTGGAGGATGTTTAATTACGCTTGCAGCAAAGTAACAGTGAAATCTGATACTTTGCTTTTGTATGGCCATGTACTGTCTTGATTTGAGAGTGTAAGCTTTAGATAATTGAGAAACCCGGACAATATCCGATTAGCCTATGCAAGCCGCTCGGGTGCCCGGAGCTGCTTTCACTTGTCACCCGTCATTCTGCACAGGATTGTCTCAGCTACTGGTGTAATTACTGTATAATTTTTTGTGTAGCAAGCAATGCATTTAAAATAAAGTCTTTTACTAACAATATTTCTCCTTTTTTAAAAATTTAAACTCTATCAATTAGTACAGTGTTTGAGATTTAATAAATCTGCATAGTTTAAGTCTCATGAATTTCGCGTTTTTGCAGACTTGTGTTTACAAATTATCTTTTGAAAGTGTTCCCTTTGCTGTCAAAAATTTTATCATCTATTGAAGGAGATTTTTTTAAGATAAAAAGATTGCATGCTCCATGCTCATCCAAGATCGAAGGACAGTTTGAAAGAACTAAAGAATCCATGCAGCCGTATACTGCATCTGTGCACAGAAGGAAAGTTTTGCAAACCTCATCATATTAAACCTCCTAAACTGTTCTCTTCAAAGAGTAAATAATAACAAACTTTCAAGGCATCGACTGCGTTTATTGAAAACCGTTCGACGCTTTTCTATTGCTTCCGTTCCATTTCATTTAATGACGGCAGAAGCATTCTTGCCATTTACGGGGAATAAATATTTGGAAGGAATATACGTAGTTGAAAATAAGACGAGAATTCCAGCTATAATCTATGATATTATTTTAACAAAAAGGTGGAAGAATTTTAGAACGAAAAACAAATTAAGTTTCATATAATTTTTTGTAAAAACATATCTTTCTTTCATTATAATATTCCTGTTTTGAAAATATAAATTAACGTTATTTAAAATAATTTTCCACTGATATTTTTAATGGAAGATATATTTAGATATTTTTTAAACTTATGTTTGCATTAGTAGCATACGTGGCACACTAAGATACACGGCAAGTCCTACATGATGTTGATTTTAATGTAATTAAAATGAAAATTGCGTCAAATTTGTGCTTTAAAATCAACATCGAGAAGGATTTATCCTGTATCCTGTAGTATACCACATATGTTGCTTGCAATAATTTCAAATTCTCGGAACAAGTAATTGTAATAACTTTAAAATGTTGAGTAACTAGTTCACTGCCATGAAATAAATATATGTAATATGTGATATCTATTGCTTTTACGATCTGCTTGCGTCTGTCTGTTTGTTTGTTTGTGGCATTATCACTTCCAGAAGGACTGGGTGTCGTCGAATATCTAGAGAGGTAACCCAGATTTAATCTTCGTACGACATTAATTAGCGGATATATTAATTAAAAACTATGAAAACGCTCATTTTCGCCGTCATTTATCTGAGTGGCAACAGTCTTGAAAGCTGGAGATAAAAATCTGCTTTATTCCGAGAAGTGTTTTTATTACTCACTTTCAAATCGTAGAGTTTCTTAGTAAACAATTTCTAAGTTTGTAGAGTTATTAGGTATTTTTGGAGGCAGAAGACATGAAAACTGAGCAACGCCTTCGCCGGGGATCGAACCACTGGCCTCTCGGTTACGCCTCGAGTATACTGACCACTACATCACGAAGGCATGCGAAGAAGGCGGGAGAAATACCTTACATACTCCCCCTTTTAAAAGGCGACTGGGGTTTTAGGGACCGAATCGCCAAATGCCGGTTGTGCAGAATCATCATCCACCACCCTTTTAGTTCGGGCCCCAGTGTAGAGATATTGGGTTATTTGGAAGGTGGAGACGTGAAAAATGAGCAACACCTTCGCCGGGAATCGAACTACGGTCCTCTCGGTTATGCGCCGTGTGTGCTGACCACTACACCACGAAGGCATGTGAAGAAGGCGGGAGAAATACCTTATAAGTTCTACAAAATATAAAATAAAAATAGCTTTGTATATTTTTTAAGTATATTAAAACCAACTCAAAAAATTCGTGGAATGCCATTTCGACCATTCTCATCTTCATACGAAGTTAATCAGTCAAGATATTAATTAAAAACTCTGAAAACGTCAATTTTCTCGCTCATTTTTCCTAGTGATAACGGTCTCGGGTGTCGCTGAAGATAAAAATGCTTTATCTGAAAAAGTGTTGCCACCGCTTGCTTTAAACTTATACAGTTTCTTAATAAAAGTTTTACAAAGATTAAAATAAACTAGCGTTAACAAATATTAAATTGCTGTTATTATATAATTTCATATTCTGATGTTGCAGAAAGCAGGAGATTGTGCATGATATCTTTGTTGGTCGAAAATGTTTCGTTAATGTCAGCATTTTAATTTTAAAAAATTCCGAAAGCTTTCAGATTTTACATTACGTCCAAAGGGGAGTTTTTTACTCGTTTTGTGTGCTACCTTTATTTATTAAATATCATGTTCTTCGAACTTTAACCATAAAACTGAAGTCAACAGCAATATAGCAAAATAATTTTAAAATGAACATATCTTTAGAATTTTCGTTGCACAGTCTCGAGCTCTAGAGATAAAAATTTTTTTTTTCGTACAGTGTTGCCATTGCTCACTTTGAAATCGTTGAGTTTATTAATCAGAAATTCGTTGGAAAATATGAAATAGGTAATAAAACCAAATTCCAGCTTCTAGAAGTCCATATTCAGTGGAGGATTACGTTATTCGAAATTTGATGGCTCTAGGTATCGTTGTTTTATTACAATGCAAGAAACATACACACGCTTATGCGGTTTCTTCATTATTTAATTTCGTTAAATGTAATCACAGGGCGTTAATATTTGTGGCAACAATTTGGACATTTAAAGTTTTAAAAGCAAAATGCCAAAACGAAATTAATAGCCCTTCTGGGCTAGCACCCTTTGGGCTAATAAATATCTGGTGATAGAAACGTTTCTGTTTTGGGTTAGGATAACTATGTACTAATCACGGTATGTTACTGCCATGTTGGTTCTTTTATTTAAATCGAGAAAACATTGTTATATTACACTAAATTTAAATCATGACATCATAGGTATACTTATTAACCTGATACAACAAAAGTTTTTGTTTCTAGTTTGGCAACAAAAAATTATTTACAATATGGTTGTTGCTTTGAAAGAATGAACTGATTTCGACATAGAATGACCCCTGTTCTCTCCCTGCCTCTCCCGCTCACCTACTGGATTGTATATGGGTCTCCCTGAGACAGCTGTTGGCTGAGCAGGACGACGTCAGCGATTTATTTGTGCGGCAAGGTCTCTTGGACTTAGTGTAGGGTTTCCTGCCCCAAGGGGATTTGAAACAACAACAACAACATATGACACAGATGGATGGACCTTTTAGTGTCAGTGTTTAGCATGACTTATTTCACCCAAATAATAACGTCATTTATATAATTTTTCTTTACAAGAAATATACACACTCGCAATACATGTGCACATCTCATAACTTGATAGTAAATTGCAGCTGGTCTATTAATGGAATTTTCATTCCTGTTAAGTTCAGCAACTATGCAGCGTGGTTTCTAAGCATACATTTGACATATCATCTATTTTTGAATGCAGGCCGTGCATAAGTCTAGAGATTAAATTTTCCTGCAAACATTCAACAAAAATTGAAAATCAGTGTAAAGCCATATTAAAGACTGCCTATTTTGTGAATAATTGGTTGGTTCTTTGACAATTAAACTTGAAGTTGAACATCAAACCAGTGTCCGTTCAAACTGTGGTCTCATGATCTTTCGATCTTCTAAAAGTGTAGTATCAAGAATGGACAATATGGAAGAAATTGTAGATGACATTACACATGTGGCAGATGATGACGACGTTAGAGTGGCGAAATACAGGATGATGTCTGTGACGCCGACTTGCTTGTAGCAGAGAGAAATTTTCAAGAATAGCTAGTGCTAAATTAAACTAAACAAATAATTTCAATCATTAACATTTTTTAGCCCAAAGGGGCAATTTTCCCAGAAGGGCTATTTCTTCCGTTTGGGCATTTTGCGTCGTCCAGTATAAAACGGCATTTTACTTTTCAAATTGTTGAAACCAAATATTAGAACCCTGTATTATATTTAAAGAAACTAAATAATGAATATCTACGTGAATGTATGCATGTTTCTCGTAATGCAAAAAATTGCCTAGAGTCTTCCAATTTTTAAATATTATACTCCTTCACCCGAACATGGCCACCGGAAAGCCCGAGTTCAGAACTTGTTTCATTGTTTATTTCATATTTTGTAAAACGTTAACGAATTTTTTAATTAAAAATTCAACGATTTCAAAGCGAGCAGCGGCAACAATCTAAGGAATGAAATATTTTTATCTCAGCACGCGAAACTGTCTGCAGGAAATTCTAAACATATGCTGTTTTTAAACATTTTTAGCTCAATGTGGCTTTGTCCCACATGCTCTTGAAACGTGTATGTATCTGTAAATTAAAAAAAGACGCTTATTTGGACGTAATATAAAATCTGGAAGCTTTCAGATTTTTATTTTTTTCCCTTTGGTTCGATTTATTTATAAGTCACTCTGAAATCATTTATAAATTGACACCTAAACTGCAGGAAAAGTATATAGCTGAAACTCCTCAAATTTTACATGGGGAATATAAGGTAATCTGAAAACGTGTTCTCACCATTGATCAGAATTTACGCGCAATAGTAATTTTTTAGCAATAAATTAGCATTTCTATTATATGTTATCGGTTGACGGGTAACTCGGCTATAGATTTGATAATGCTGATGATACATAATTTTAATGCCTGCAAAATATAATTTGCAATAAAATAAAACATAATAATAGAAACGAAATCCCAACCGATGCATTGTCAATCCACATTCGATCGCAACATTATCATTATTTTTCTTTAAAAAAAGCAGCAACTTATGTAGTTCAGGTATTTCGATTCTGAGAATGCAGAAACTATACAGCCCTTATTTTTTTTATATAATACATTTAAGCAAGGGTGTCTTTTTACGGTTTGACCGTTTAATACAGCTCAAGCATGATCGGTACTAATTTTTAACCCTCTTTCTTAATTTTGTTGTTGTTACCAATCTCAATGGCCTGACAGTGGTCAGTACATAATACGAATTTCGAAAGACGAATGCAACATTTATTGATTCGAATACAAAAACTAGCTTAGTTCGAAAATTAGACATCTGTGGTTATTTGATCTTGATTTAGTAGAGAAACTTGACAACTACATTGTTCCTTTCTGTTTTAATAAAAACTACAACAATATATATAGCAGTAACACAGCAGCAACGCGACGGCGCACACACAGTTGCATAACCTAAAAAACATAGAATATTTTCTTCCAGCGCAACAGCGCCCTCTTACCATGAAAAGCGGCAACAGCGCAAGAGCACGACTTCATTGGGGCAAGGAGCCAACTGCGCCTGTCTTTGGCTCGAACTTTGAGCACCACACAGGTGACAGCCCGATTTTAGCTCAGTTCCGCCCTACATTCCGAGGAAGACCACCCCGGGGTAGAACGGGTCGGAGGGTCTTCCACTCTTCACATATCACCAACCTCTCGAGAGGACTTCCGTCTCGCCACATATTTCGAGTGCCCCCCATGCCGCACAGTCAGTCCTCTTTGTTAATGAATCCCACATATGATATACCCAACTGAATTTACTTTTTCTCACAGTTAGAGGATTTAAGTATTATATATTCCTGGTTGTGGATTATATACACTGGTTCAAACAATTGAGAACACACCTTACTTTTATATGAATTAATTTGAATTACTTTCATTATGATTTCACATGACCAAGAAGCGGAAACATGTTTTTATTTATGCACATAACAATTGATTTAGTTTAAAGTAAAAATAAAGAACAACCAACAAAAAAAATCACAAAACGAAAATTTTCAGAAGCATTTTAAATAAACATTTGCAGATTTTGGCCTCAAAGAAATTGAGAGTACACCAATGAAAAATGTGTAACTATCACTATATTTTTTTCTATGTGGCTTCTATTTTAATCTAGTGTTGCGTAATATCTTAAACATTTTCACTATTGCCATGAAGTTTGTTATATGAACTTCAAGCCCCACTTTTAAATAGAAAATGGTTCCACGAAGAGAAACCAGTATTGACGCAAGAAAATTCGTACTAAGATTATATAAAGAAAAATATCTTATCGTGAAATAGCTAAAATTGTTAGTAGAATTCACATGTGTGTCCAGGAAATCATTGGAAAATTTAAGATTTGGATTGATTGAAAATAAAAGCAGAAGAGGAAGGAAAAGTATTCCGAGCGATGTCACCAAAAGAAAAATTTTGAACGATATCAATATTGATCCTTAAGTAACAACAGTCACACTTGCTGCAGGATCTTCTCAAATCATAGGCAGAGGAAGTGTTGAAAATGTATGAAATGTAATTAGACTGTTGAGACATTACATTTTTTTGGAAGCAGGATATTCGAAAAATGAGCAATGCTCTCGTCGGAACTTGAACCACGGACCTCTCGAATACGTGTCGAGCGTGCTGACCACTACACTACGAAGGCACGCGCGGAAGACGGGAAAAATACCTTATATACACCACCTTTTAAAGGGCGATTGGAGATTCGGGGCCCAGTCGCCAACTCCTGGTGGTGGAGAATCATCATCCACCAACGTTTTCAGTTTGGGGGCCACTGTAGAGACATCAGTTTTTTTGGAAGCAGGAGATTTAAAAGATGAGCAGTGCCCTTCCATGAACTCGAGCCACGGACCTCTCGAATACGCGGCGAGTGTGACCACTACACCACAAAGGCACGCGCAGAAGGTGGGAGAAATACCTTATGTACTCCCACTTTTAAAAGGTGACTGGAGGTTTGGGGTCCCAATCGCAAATCCTAATGGTGGAGAATCATCATCTACCAGCGTTTTCAGTTTGGAGGCCACTGTAGAGACATCAAGTTTTTTTGGAAGCAGGAGATTTAAAAAATGATTAGTGCCCTTCCCGGGACTCGATCCACAGAGCTCTCGTATACGCGTCCAGCGTGCTGACTGCTACACCACGAAGGCATGCGAAGAAGTCTGGAGAAATACCTAATAAGACAAGCTGGATATAAAAGTAGAATTGCCAGAAAGAGGCCATGCTTTAGATTGCAAAATCAGAAAAAGCGTTTGGAGTTCGAAAAAACTCATTAATTTGAAGACGAATAACTTTTGGAAGAAATTACATTCATTGATCAAAGTAAATTGAACATTTTCTGCAGTGACTTCCGTCACACTGTATGCAGAAAGGCCGAGAACATTTTGGATCCAAAAAATTTACTTCTTATATTTATACATGGTAACGGTTCCGTTACAGTTTGTGTGGCCTCAACTGGGGTGGGAAATTAATATTTATAGATGGCATTATTAATCATGTGGTTTACATGGATGTACTTCACTTTAATCTAAAAGAAAGTGCTAAAAGGTTAGCTTTCGTCGGAAATATCATATTCCATCACGAGGATTATCTCCAAAACACGGCTCATAACATCAAAATGTCGTGTATTTTTGATTGTAAACAGCAGTTATACACCCCACCCCCTGTTCCCAGACATCAGTGTCATAGATAATCTATGGGCCACATTCGAAACAGAGGTCCAGAAACACAAAATTAAAAACAAAGTACATTTAAAACGATGTTGCAAGAATATATTCAGGTACAAGCAAAACGTTTGGAAGCGATCATTAAAGTCAAAGATATACAACAAAATGTTGACACTTTCTTTACATGTAAGATATCACAAAAATTTGATTGGTGTATTCTTAATTTTTTGAGGCCAAAAAAACTGCATATATTTATTTAAAATGCTTCTGAGGTTTTTCGTTTCAGAATTTGTTTGTTAATTGTTCTTTATTTTTACTTTAAATTAAACCATTTGTTTATCTGTAAAAATAAAAATGAGTTTGTTCTTCTTAGTAATATGTTATTTATATTGAAAGTTAGATTTATCAAGTAAGGTGTATTCATTTGAGCCACTGTATATTCTTAGTAATAAATAAATTATTACTTAGCATTTATTCAAAATTAAGTAATACAATTAATTAGTTTTCATAGTATGTTTGTCACAGAAAATTTTGTGAACAAGTTGTTCAATTACAACGATATACAAAGAATGTACAAAGAGGAGGAAGTGGATAAAATTGGTACAATACCGATTCATCTATTTGATGTAGTCTCAAAGCAGTTATATTTATATCAGTATGATGTACAAAGCTGCCTTTAATCGCAACATTATGAGAAAATTACTTATATAAACTTATGTTGAGGAAACTGCCTACGTTGAATGTAATGGTGGCTTAATTGATATTCTAAAATAGCCTTCACTTGCTTTATTGAAAAGTTTCTTATTTGTTACTTTGGAATTTGATATATACTATCCTGATTGTTGGAGTATTATTATTCTTCAACTTATAAACATATACTTAAGAACGTGATCTTTGATATGATTTCATCATGAATATTCATATCCATGCATACACGTGTTTAATAATGTTCAATTATTTAGAAATCCCATGTAAAATAGATGCCACAGATAATGCCAGCTGTGAAGACTAGCATTTTGTCATAAACATAATTAATTAACTGACTCTATGGTGTGGCTGAACAATAATTTCTAAAATTAGCACTCGCTTGTTCTGCATCATAATATATTCAAAACGGTTAATAATAAAATGAGTTTTTAATGGCCTTTTATTGAAATTGAACCGCTTGTGATAAAATAAGTAGATAAATATGTCACCTGCTGATAGAGTGCATGATATTTATAATGGACATTAAACCTCAGCTGGAGAACTTCTTTCATTTATTTGTGCATTATTGAACACAAATGATTCATTATGAGATAATATATCTGATATTTTCCCATATTATTTCGGCTGTTTAGACTAATACGTGTATAGGCTTCCCTGCTGGTTTCTTCGCTCAATTGATAATCATTCATAGACATTTATTTGCAGCTATTGTATATTATGTTCTAAGATCAGCCAACCAACAGCAAAAATTTCCATTTCTATTACGGGAAAGCACACGAGAGCTATCTGCCTAAAGGGAGAGATGCCTTCGTGGAGGATTTCTCATGTAGAAAACAACAAAACGCCCATGCAGTCAAACCTGACCGAACTACCAGCATTCAGCCGCTGGTGCGCTTCAGATGAAAATTGAATTCCGGCAGAGTAAGGATATTATTATGGAATATATTCCACTTATCTCTCGAATTTCAATAGTTCATTGTTAATTAAAAAACACAATGTGTCATTTAAAAATGTAAATCATGGTAACACTTTCGCGCCGACTGTCACGTATACGTGATTGCAAGAAACGCACTCCTTTCCCGGCCGACACGCTGACGTGCCAGGACGTTTTCTCGTTCATCCCCGGCCGTCCCCGGTGCCAGTGTCTTGGAACGTTTTAAAAACTGTAACTTTTGACTCATGACATGTCCATGTGGTTTCGGATACATATAGATTGACTCAAAGTGGGAGTAGCATGAGTCATTCCATATAACTCATATAGTATGAGTAACCATATGGCCCAAGTGGGGGCAAGTGTGGGCCAAGTGAGTCCATATGGTTTCAGATACATGTAGATGTCCGTTTAAATACCCTGTCAGGACTGAGTATTCTGTACATAGCTTTAGAAAACATGTTGAAGTACTAGGGTCCTTATCCTCAAGTCCTGAACTGGAACAGGGAGCTGAAAAATGTTGGCTTTGTTCTGATGTAGATACTGTGCTGGAGAATAACTGCACTTGAAAGGGATTTGAAATCCTCTTTTATTAAATCACTATTATTTACACACTTCCCAACTCGGGAGAGATACAGAAAGTAAAAGACCGCACTTGGGCCTAACTTAACAATCGAATAAATTTAAACTAAACCTAAATAGAGATTAAATTAAACTTTGCTCGCAGAGCAAATCGCGGAGTTTGGCCTCTAACTAACTGACACGTAGCAAGAAATACTAATACTAGCGCACTTCAATTTATTTCAGTATGCAATCGCGTAGTAAGCACTATGGCTTATAATTTTAGCTGCTAGCTGGTCAGGCGAACGTCGAGCAGAATGACCGTGATCTGAGACTAAAAGCTCTCTCACTCTTAGAGGTTTCTACCTCTGATTTAAATAGTACTTTGCTGTACTTCAAATTAGCATAAGCTGAAAACGCGCGCTTCTTCTGACGGGAAGTTGAAACAGAGAAGAGATAGAAAGATTTAAATTAAAATAAAACTTGGTTAGTTTAACTAAAACCTTACAACCCTACAGAAAATACAGAATGTACTCTAAATATGCGGCTCGCATGCTTCACGGACATAATGCGATTCCACTAATAGTTACCTGACACAAACTTTATCTGCAAATTTCTTAAAAAATATGGAATAACTTTTATTTTACTTTTTATTAATTAATTAGTTGCTTTCTTTTAAGTAGCTTCTTGTTGTTGCTGCTAATGCTCAATTGACTTACCTATTGTGAACCCAAGCCCACGAAATTCCTCGTGGGAAGCAGCGCAAATTTAAGCCTGTCTTTGGCAACAACCTTGAGCATCCTAAAGATGACAGTCAGATTTATTCCATTTCCACCCCCAAGTTTGATGAAGAACACCCCAGGGGGATGATTCCGAGAGCTTCCAATCCCTCTTCTACCACCAGTAACCTCTCGAGAGAACTTTCGGTTCGTCGCATATTTAGAGTGCCCCTATGCCGCACGAACACTAAACATTTACAAACATTCATGCGGTCTCCGAGATTCGAACCCGGGCTCTTCGGCACAGCAGTCAGCAAAGCTAACTACTATACCGGTTGGGCGGCGTAGCAGCTTGTATATTATGCAAAATATTGCACAATTTAATTAAGATTTAAAAAATTATAAAGGTCGTTTATAGAGGATGAGCCTTGTATTATCGAGCTTAATTGATGAGTTGTATGTTTTTAAATAAACAACCTTTTTACTACTTTGCAATTATCAAGTTCAATATGTGAATTTCTGCAGGAAATTTCATTTAATTTTTTTTTATATATATTTCATAACAATCTCTTAAATTTTCTATCAAGTCAACTTTGCCAAAAAGAAATTTCAAGATATTTCTAAACTACAATTGATTATATTTTTGCAGAGTTTTCAGTGTTTCAATTCGATTTTTTTAATGTTTTTAGTACGCAATATTCATATATACAAATTATACATATAGTACTTATATAACCACTATACATACAAACATAATGTATTTAATACATAAAATATTCATATAAACAAAAATAATTCTATTTACATTTCGAAAATTATTTGTAATTATTTAGAAACCTTTAATATAAGTGCATTCTAATTTAAATAAAGAATTTTAGGTAACTAAAAACATTTAATTTTATAAATTTCAGCATATTTTAAGGTATTTGACTTCATTTAGTGTTTACGAAATCCTTTCTAATTTTCATAAAAAAAAATCCGCGACTTAACAGTTACCAGGTACTTAATTATTACTTATTTATTACCAGATATTTTACTTAACTACTCAAGCATAATTAAAATAATTGCGCTTTCGTTTAAAACAGAAATATAAGTCACTTTGTTTCATTCCACTACAACAAAATGTATCGATCTCCGTCTCAAGTCTTATAGAAATATTTTTTAATAGAAGACTCACATAAAAGATAATATGTCTCTTCAAATCTTATTGAAATATTTATAATAAAAAACACACATAAAAAATAATACGTCCCAGTGTTTCATTGATTAAAATTTCAAATAGCAGATACTTTGTCATCTTTCCCAAATACGCCATACAAACACATTTCTAATCGCACAAACCATCACAATGCAGGAAAGCTTCAAACAAACTCGGCGATTATTTTCAGCTTTATAAAGCCCAGTTACGCTGCAGGATGATAGATTGTCTCACAGAGTCCCTAGCAATCAATTCTGGTAGGCGGAGAATTCCTCCATGTGTTCTTGAATTATACGCTTTGTTCGAAGTTTGTATTGAGACTGAGTATAAATCTAACTAGCGATCTGTTTACTAGTCTGTCTTACGTTTCCCGATTTTCTTCTTTTGGATAGCATTGTCTGCTCACTGATTCTTTTGTGAGGCAGTGAGTTTTGTTTCTTTCAGTTGACTTTTTGAAAGTCGATATGCTATTTGTAACACACTTGACCACTGTAATAGAGAAGTATTTGTTCAAACGTTGCTTTCGAGGAACAAACAATGTCTTTCTTTCACAGATAAAGCAATTTAGCGGTAAAATTAAATTCACTTTATTCTGATTCTACTAAAAGCCAAACCTCTGTTCCTCGCAGAAGCAGAGAAGTCGTAAAATTAATTATCTGCAATATTTTCGTAACTTTGTAAGCTACATTTTTAGCATTTTTGTATGCTTTCCACAGTATAATAAAAGATAAAATTGCATAATGTATGAGTTTGTAGAGACATTGGATTATTTCGAAGCATCAGACATGAAAAATGAGCAACGCCTTCGCCGAGAATCGAACCACGGACCTCTCGGTTACGCGTCGAGCATACAGACCACTACACCCCGAAGGCATGCGAAGAAGGCGGGAGAAATACCTTATATACTCCCCTTTTAAAGGGCGACTGGGGTTTTGGGGACCCAGTCGCCAAATCGCGGTGGTGGAGAATCATCATCCACCACCTTTTTAGTTCGGACGCCAGTG
Source organism: Stegodyphus mimosarum (assembly GCA_000611955.2). Taxonomy (NCBI): domain Eukaryota; kingdom Metazoa; phylum Arthropoda; class Arachnida; order Araneae; family Eresidae; genus Stegodyphus; species Stegodyphus mimosarum. The sequence goes on from KK120327.1 coordinate 185,823, forward strand.
TAGAGACATTAGGTTACTTCGAAGCATCAGACAGGAAAAATGAGCAACGCCTTCGCCGGGAATCGAACCACGGACCTCTCGGTTACTCGTCGAGCATGCAGACAACTACACCACGAAGGCATGCGAAGAAGGCGGGAGAAATACCTTATGAGTTAAATAAATAAACACTACTGCATGTTGCATTGAATTCATAACTCATCTTTTATGTTATTATTAGCCCAAAGGAGGTTAGCTCAGAAAGGATATTAATTCGGTTTTGGCATTTTGCGTTGGTTCATTGGTGAATTACATTTCAAATTGTTGCCACCAAATACTAGAGCCCTGGCATTATATTAAAAGAAGTTAAACAATGAAGAATCCGCATGAATGTATGTATGTTTCTCGCATTCTGAAAAACCAACGATACGTAGAGATATCCAATTTTGAATAAAGTAGTCCTTCACTGGAGTATGAGCATATGGAAGCACAAATTTGGAATTTGTTTTATTATCTACGTCATATTTTGTAAACATATAACGAATTCCTGGTTAACATACTCAACGATTTCAAAGCGAGCAATGGCAACACTGTACGGGAAAAAATTATATCCGAGTGAGACTGAGTATCGGAAATTCTAAAGTCTTCTCTTTTAGATTATTTTGTGGTATTGCTATTGAACTGAATTTTATAGTTTAAGTGCGAAGAAAATTATATTTAATAAGGTAACACATAATACGTTAAAAATTATCCTTTGAGAGTAATATACAATCTGAAAGCTTTAAGATTTTCTTTTATATCATTTTAAAATCATATCATTCTAATTGGAGAAACCTTATAACTATTTCATCAATTTTGCTAGCTAAAAGGAAATTACAATTACATACATTTAACAACATACTTAGTACATTAATAGATTTGTTAAATTTCATTGCGCCTTTGAAGGGCACTTTTTTAACTTTGTATGCCTTTTCTCTCGTTTCTTACTCTCCTCGCATTTCCTCGCGAGCATGTTAATCAGGTAAGATAAACGAGAGTGCATTTAAACTAAAGTAGCGAAACGTTAAGTTAGCGCATGGCCTTGCTATTATGAGCTCACGCATTTTGTTGCAAGTTTTTAACTTAGAATATGGGCTTTGCATTCTTGTCTCCGAAACTATTATTCTGCCGGTGTAGGTTTTTGAGTCAGCGTGCTTGATTAGATCGAACCGTGCAGTTTTGCAGAACTCTTTGCCTTTGAATTTAGTTGTTACATTATCTTTTTAAGTTCTCACTATAAGTAGTTGGTGACTACGTAAGCATGTAAGCCCGTAACTTTTGTAAACTATTATGTTGAGCAAAAGGATATTTTACACAAACCTTGTTGTATTCATCTTGGAGTCTTTCCGAAAATTCTCTAATTATAGACTTTTAAGCAGATTTAATTACATTGTATGTTACCCAAGAAGACTACATACCACCTACCTAATAAAAATATTATTAACAGTTTAACTCCATCTTTAAGTTATTAATTTGGGGGAAACTTCTATTTATACAAATAAACCCATATTCAAAATAAACAGAATACACTTAAAAAAAAATCTGAAAGGATTCAGATTTTAGATTACACCCAAAGAGATCTTGCTTAATAATATAATAACTAAACAAACATTAAACTAAACCCAATACGAACACAAAAACCAACCCAATATAATTCCAATAGTCAACCCAATACAATTCCATTAATCCATCCAGTACAGACCCAATAACCAACACAGTACAATTACAAAAATTCTAATAGCCAACCCAATGCAACTTCAATTACCATCAAAGAAACATAAGCACTAAATTGAAAAGTGAATCGGACATTTTTGTGAAACGCCGCAAAACGCCCAAAGGAAAGTAATAGTCCTTCGGGACTACATCCCTTTGGACTAATAAAAGAAAAAACAAGGCTTTTGCTTACACTATTCTGGCTCTCAATGTAGAACTCAATGGGGAACATAAGATTAATGTTTGTATACTTGATTCAATTTTACTATTTAGCAATGCATTTTAACTGAATATTCAACAATGTGTATAAATTCCAGAATATGTAGAGTTAAATTACCTGTTGTTATGGGTAAAAACGTTTTCTTAATACATATCTATTGTTTTGGATAAAAATAATTAAATATTATTTCATCATTTGCAATCGTTCCTGTTATCTCGTGCATTCAGCAGAAAAAGGGAACATATTTTTTTGCATTTCTCCTTAGACATAATTCGTAAATGCACATTGGCATCGCAACCGAGGTGGCTTTTTTGAAGAGAATAATTCTCTCCGAGTTTTATTTCCTCTTATTTTCTGTGCTTATTGCTGCTCTTAAAGTCCTATAAACTCCGAAATCTACACTATTAAAATCGGTGGGCTTCTGTATGTTTGTTTGTTTGTTTGTTTGTTTGTGGAATCATCTCCTCTGGAACGACGGAGAGTTGACTTTCGAGGGAGGCACCCCGGTTTCCAAAAATTCGTAGGAAGCATTTCGACCATTCTCATCTTCTTACGACTTTAATTAACTGGAATATTAATTAAAAACTCTGAAAACGCTATTTTTTACACTCATTCTTCCGAGTGGCAACAGTCTCGCGCGTTGAAGATAAAAATCTGCTTTATTTTGAAAAGTGTTGCCACTGATCGCCTTCAGATTATAGAGTTTGTTAATAAAAATTTCGAAGTACTACAAAATATGAAACAAATAACGTTGCCAAACATCATTAAATATATTATTATTATATAATATCATATTCTAACGCAGAAGAAAACAAGCGACTGTGTGTTACGTCATTGTATGTCGAATTTGTTCCTTTAATGTCAACATTTGAAATAAATTGCTGTTGTTGCCGACTTTTTTTTTTCGTTTTACGATAATTGATACGGCATGTTATTCCCATGTTAATACTTTTATTGGGATATTGTTCGGAGAACAGCCTTGAAGCCAAAAAGGGAGAAACAGCTTATTGTGGTATGGCAGGCAATGGTTGTCATTCGATGACATACTTCCTCTAGACAGCCGTAATACTTTTCCCTTGCTAAGGGATTATCTGTAGTATTACTTATTATCTGTAGTATTTATTATTAGTATTTATTATTGTAGTATACTGATTAAAGGGAGAAACAGCTTATTGTGGTATGGCAGGCAATGGTTGTCATTCGATGACGTACTTCCTCTAGGTAGACAGCCGTAATACTTTTCCCTTGTTAAGGGATTATCTGTACTAATTATTTGTAGTATTTATTATTAAAATTTATTACTGTAGTATTTATTATTGTAGTATTTATTCTGTAGTATTTGCTTCCGTTGGCATGATGAAATGTCGCCCATACCCTTGAAGAAGCCAAGTTGGCGCAACCAAGGTTGTTCTCCGAACAATAGCCCTTTTATTGACATTGAGAAAAAGGTGTTATATTACATTAAATTTAAATCATGAGGTCATACGTCCACGTATTGTCTTGATGTGCTGAAAGTTTTGTTTCCTGGTTTGGCAACAAAAAAATTATTTACGAAATGGCTGTTGCTTGTAAAGAATAAACTGATTTCATTCGTATGGAAATGATTTTAGACATTTTGATTTTAGGTGTACATAAAACTTATAAATTTTGCTTTGGTCACTGCCCTCTAGTCATCTTTAAATTGTGATGTGTGTATGAGGTGCAATTTATAGTCTGTGTAGTGAAACGTTTTCCAAGGGAACGTTTTGTTACTCCAAAAATTCGATTATTATAATTGAATAATGCACAAGTTCTTATTAGATTAGTGAATGGGATTTGGCTATATTAAAACAGCATTTCGAATTTATTAAGAATATGATATTTGATGTTCAAATGGATTTCTAAAATAATTATATACGTACTTTACAGTGTATGTACTCATACTGACATTTAATTTAAAAACACTTTGATAAATGTACAAAAATTAAATGCGAACTTTTATTTATTTAATAGCTTAATGTAAACAGGTTTTACAATTTTATCGAACTAAACACTAAATAACAAATAAAGCAACTGTCACGGCAGTTTTTGCACATGTTTGTCTTTCGTCTAAACAGATTACCTTTCTCACAAAATAAATGATTCTATACTTTTAACTAGGTTACTCATTTCTTTCTCACTCAAACTGAAAGGAATAAGAAACTCTTTGAATGAAAAGTGTTTCTGAAACTTGTAAGATTTATTGAAAATATAATAAATGCACCTGAAGAATGAAGAATATACTCACCACTGAATGAAAATGCAATTTTGGCAGGGAGGTAAAAATGACATTTTGATAAATATCTTCTTTCTGAAGTAAGTATAAATGATTCTAAGTAACAGGGAATTAAGCTGTGATAAATTGGCAGTGTAGATGGTAACAATGGAGAGAAACCTTACACAGAAATAATAATAAATAAATCCTGAAAAATATATTCACTAAAATCTTTGGTAAATTTAATACACTCCAGGCAATGTTAAAGATAATTTTTAAGAGAGAAATTTGCTTCGATTATTTATAGTAAATTTATCTTAAATTAAATTCAGATAATGTATTAGTGTTTTCCATTATTTTTCTTGTCGTCTGTCTTTTATAATTCAATAACGTTTTGCCTACGGAGAACATTTATTTCTTTAGAAAATTTACCCCTTCTTCTAGTCTGCATTTTCTGTTTTATAATCTTTTTTTTTCTTTTTTATGAAGGTTGAGAAGAAATTAGGTTTGCCGATTCTTATTACATTTCCAAACCTGTTATCGTTATCTTTTACTTAAGCATATGGTAACATTAACATTATTAATTATTTCATGTATTTTCTAACACATTTCTCACACAATTTTCCCCCTCAGTCGCTCCTTATTTTATTGCATCCTCAGCTTCTTCAGAATACGATTTACAAATTTGTTTGTTTATGCTAGTCACATACAAGATATGAATATGCATAGCAATGCAGAGCAGACATAGAGGTTAATGGAGAAATAATATAGAATTTGGGTTATTAAAATGTAAGTAGATTTAAAAGAAAAGCACTGCTGCATGTAGTAGCTGTAGCCAACGTCTTCGAAATATAGAATGCATGGACATTATAATACAGTAGAAGTCCAGAAAAAATAAATCATAATATTCAGACTAAAAGTGCAAAATAAATAAGGCATATTAGATACTTTTAATTATATTATTATATACAATAATATACATTATTACATTAATTATATGCGTTAAATTATTATATTATATTATTCATTTATATCAGTGATTACAGGAATATTTTAAAGCATTAAAAACATATACAATAAGGACATATAAAAATAAGTGATATTAATAAAAGCGTAAAATATTTCATTTTTTTTACATGTTTCAAACATTTTTTGACAGAGGTTTGTTTTAAAACTTTATGGTGCTCTAAAGTATTTTTTTGTAATTTCTATAGAGTCATAATCTCTTGCTCTGCTCTGTGACATAGCTCTGTTGTTCTAAATGTTTTACGTATTTTTCACCATGTTTCGAACCCTTATTAAAAGGTATTTTCTCACTCGTATCAAATTCACTATCTGTGTCGTTGTCGGAATCGTTTTCTTGTTGTGGCGAGTTCAAATCAGAGCCAATGATTTCATCATCGGGTCAACTGATGTGCTAGTGTTGGCTCATTTGAAAACATCATCTATATTAAAAATCTCTTCTGGGCTAAGATTTTTTTCTGGCACTAATACAGAATCATTATTATTCGGTAATTATGACATCATTATTGGATAAATATTTTTTCTTTAGTATTTCATTCTCCATGTTGCGGTTTCTGGAACTTATAAATTGAATGTTTATATTTTGGGAGGTAATGCGGATTTCAGGAGTTGGCGGATTTCAGGTCGGCGGATTTTTGGTATTTGACTGTACTACATTATTCATATCTACTTTTTAATTTATTGCTTTTATTTTAAATCTTTCTTTGAGTAGTGGTATACATTGTGTAATGTTTCATTTCCTTTTTAAAAAACTGAAATTGGCAAGTAAAAGGGAGGATATTAGGTTAAATACGGAAATATGGTATTTAGGCTTACCCTAAATCATACGTACTAAAGAAAAATCTAAATTTTAGGCGATCTGACAGTTCGATTGTTTTGGAAAAAATATTGCCGAAAACTCCTCAACAAATTTTAGGTCTTAACTAATCTTATAGTACACACAGTTTACCACTGACAATAATATTTTTAACCCTGAAATAAAAACATGCATAATGACCGTAAACCCATTTAGTAGACATTGCCGCAGGGTTGGGCAAACATGATCTAGGTACCATAAAACGAAATCTACGGTAAACAATGTTTAAGTTCTGCGATGTAACAAATGCATTACACAGATATTTTCTGGGGGAATTTTAAAAAAATCTCCTAATAAGAGTAAAACCGGTAACACAGTTTTCAGGTCTCAGTGCCAACCATCTATACTCGTGTGCAAAATTAGGGAAATTTGCAAGTTATGTGAAATTTCTGAAGACCTAATGGACAGAACTTAATGAAATTTAGTATGAATATGCATTTATAATGGCGAAATAGATGTGGCATTCAAAGGTTATTTTATGTATGCATGATCATCAACAGAGTTCATGGAAGTCCAAAATCCACGCTGTGATTTCGAACTGAAAATGAAATTGAAATAGGGTAAAGTCTGCTCTCACAGGTAGACAAGTCGAGCAGTGTGACGGAATACTGTACAAGAGGCAGCTGGTAAATCCCTGTAGGAGGCTATCCTGCTCCTGCAAAAAGTAGTTTAAACTTCAGTATGGTTCTAGAGTGTGGATGACGAGATGAAATTGCCCTCCCAAGATCCTCTCAAACATGCTTTATAGGGTTACCTTTTGACGACCGAACCGCTCCACACGGCCCTTCATTGAAACGACCACAACCACCCCCAAACGGCCGAGAGTGCCATCTTGTTTTTCCCTCCCCTAAGGTATGCAGTAACAGGTGCAGTTTCCCCAAATGCATTGTATCAGTTTCCTGCAGACAGCTTGTTCTAAAGGTTTAATTGTGTATTCTTATCTTTAGGTTGCACGTAATGACACTTCGTTGTTGATTCTCTGATTTCAGTTCCAAGATCTTCAGAATAGGTTTATAAAGAATGAGGTCAAAAGCTAATGGAATCTTTCTTAGATTGTAGAAAAGATGTCATTCGAAATTTTCACTCCTGTTTCTGCGTTAATGGACGGGGAAAGGAAGAAATTTTTGTGAAACTGGAAAATTATTTTGGGCATACGGGAAAATTATTTTAAGGATACAAGTTAGAGAAGGGTTTGGATTTCAAAGAGTTATGGTCAGGAGGTCCAACTGTCCAATCCAGGTGGCGAATATCCTCACTTTCCAGGAAACCATCCCGTCGATTATCTGAGCCCTGTATGGACGAGAGTTGGACGTCCATTAACAGAAACCAGGACCAACTGCTTCTCTGAAAAATCGAAAATAGAGCTTAAAAATCTCCTCTCTGCTCTTCATAACAGCCAGAGAACCTTTGTCAAACACATGCAGGATGTGCGCCTCCAACGTAATGCCTGCCTAAACCACCACACCTTCAGCCCCATATTGATACCTTTACCTGATAAGGGAGGGATGATATCGTATTCCAGGCTCTCCGTCGATACAGACACCCAAGAATCAGTGTTCAAACGGAATCTCGACTGATCTGTTAAAGCACTGTGCGACGCTGAAGTTTAGTTAAAAGGGCATGCTGTCGCACTATGCTAAACGCGATCTCTCGTGTCCTTCAAAGAGTGAGGCGCAAATAGGGGATCTCATGGCATATACAGATATATTCCATGAATCCTTCGGGTAACTGCAGGCTGCAAAACTCGGGTTCCAGTGGCAGCATACAGCTCAAGTTGGAGCTGCACATGTTCTGTGTGACCACGCTGAGAGTGCCAAGTAATGATCCTCATTCGTCGTTGTGGGGCTTGGTTGAGATTGTCCAAGTCTTCTCGACATAGATCTAGTGTCAGTGCGTTATCGACATGGATCCAGTATTTCTAAATTGCAGATCACATTGAGCCCTGTAGCCATCTGCGGTTATGATTAGCTTACCTCCAATTTCCTGACTATTCTTCACCTCACTTCGTCGTCCATATGTCCTGGTTATTCATTTTATCTGATACCTTATAAAATATGCCCAACTCTTGCGAGAAACACAGGCAATGTCGTGAAGGATTACGAGCACACAAATCGCCGAAAAATTTCGTGCGCTTACATTCATTTCAGAATCAGAGCACTGCAGACACGCACGTATACGCTTGTGCATTCGACTCTGAATATATGCATAACTTTTTGGAGGGGATAATTAGTACCTTTGGTTCAATATCTTTTGTAAAAATAGTCATAATTTACAAATTCTCTTAATTTTGCACACGAGTGTTCGTCACTGTGAAACTTAGATATAATATGCTTCTGGGGTTTTACCTTCTTAATTCACAGTTCAATAATCTAAAACCCTAACACTAATACGCTAATAATCGCTTAAGTGTGTGAACAGAAACGTAAGACTCAAGAAGGTTTAACTACATTTTATTTCTCAAATTGATATGACACAATCAGCTCCTAACTCGGAACGTGCAGAAAAGCCTCCACTTGGGCTTGAACTTAAATTAATATGAAATTAAACTTAACTAGCTTAACTAAAGCTAACTGAAAGGTATAGCCGAAGCTATCAAGATTCTAAGTAGTTGGCCTCTAAGTCTTAATTAAGTCGGCGAAGCCAAACAATGGCCTAAAGTACGGCCGAGCGTAGCAATAGCTTGAGAGACGTAGCCAAAGGCGCTAGTCAGGAACTCGGGCTCTCTAACGAAGTCTTTGAAACATCGACTTAAATACTACTCATTTGCATTACTCACGCTTCTAAAAATACATTCTGGTAGGAAATTGTAAGTTGAAGCTAGAAGGGATAGGAAAGATGCGTAAATTTAAAATAACTGTTATAAAATTAGGATAAACCTTACATGTATCTAACAAATCAGTGAGAAATTTTACTAAAATAAACGAGTCGCATTATTCTGTAAGATTTTGATTTAAATTTCTATTGATAGTTCATTTTGCATGCAGATTATATCTTGAAACTATTTATTCATTGGTTCTCAATGTGGTTTACTGTAAACACCACCTCGATGAAAAACTGTTTTTCAGTTAGTTATAAATTCTTTTATATTGCAAATGAAAGTAAGAAACACAAGAGCACATTGTTGCAAATCTTTCTTTTTATAACGTACTTTTTTAAATTTTTGATAATATTAAATGTCCTTTCCTAAATGTTTCTCAGAATTGAATTATATAAATTAAAAAATGCTTTATTTCTGCTTTTTAGTTACAATTTGTCACAAACGTTATTTTATAGTGTAAGTATGATAAATAAAATGTGTTTTTATTAGCAAGAAATAAACCCGCTGCAGAAATTCTAATGCTATATTAGCATCTACATCCAAACTAAAACAATAGTGATGAGATTTACGGTAATACAGAGATTAAACTTCTGTATGTGTATTTCTTTTTTTTTCTCAGTTTTAATAATAATGTGCTTTTTTAATAATTTAATATCTTCCTCCTTTTAGAATTCTACGTTCAAAACACAGATGCAGAGATGAATATTTGAATTTCTAAAACTGAAATGCTTTTTATCTTGGCTTTTGACATTATTTAGTAGTAAAAATTTAATTTTATGAACTGGGAATTGTAATTTTTTTTACTTGAAAAGAAAAAGAATGCATTTGTATGATTTATTTGTAGTCACAAATTTTCGAAACAGTACAGTATTTTTACGTCTTCAAAACTGATATGTTAAAAAGTAAAAATTATGCTTGCATAGCAACATAGCTTATATATATAAAGTAATTTATATTGTTCTTTACATTCGCATGTCTATGCATTATTTTGTTTTACAACTCCCAAGACGTGGTCGATTTAGTATCAAAAATAGCTGCGTATAATTTAGTCTGAAATATAATAATGCTCGATGTAAGCGATGTGATGTTGTTTAAACTGCATTTCTTAACTTTTGAATTGATAGCATATGTAAAATAATAAGCAGGTTTGAATTATGATTATTTGAAAGATTTTTTTGAAAAGAAATATTTAATTCCTTTTTTATGTAATTTAAATTCCGTTAAATTAGTTTTGTGTTAAATTAATTAAAATTAATAGGAAAGAAAAATCGAATAAAGTTTATGTTACACTTTAATCACTAATTGATGATCATTATAAAATATTACTGAAATATATTTAGAGACACGAAGTTAATTAAGTTAAGCTTTTGTTAATTCATTTGTCATTTTTTTCTCAAATTAGAATGAATTTCGAAAACTTCATTTTTAGCCTAACGAGGTGGTAGCCCACTAGGGCTATTAGTCTCGAAACAGCATTTTGTGGTGTTTCACTATAAATGGAGAATCCTTTTTAAATTGTTGCCACCAAACTTTATCGCCCCCTGTTATATTTAAAGAAAATGAACAATGAAAAATCTGCGTGAATGTAATAGTTTCTAGCATTGTGAAAAAACGACGGTACTTAGAGCCATAATATTTTGAATAATTTAATTCTCCATCCGAACGTGGGCACCTAGATGGCCGATTTTGTTTTTATTATCTAGTTCATATTTTGAAAAACTTTCACGAATTTTTGATTTCAAAGCGAGCAATGACAACAAAGTACGGAAAAAATTATTTTTACTTCTAGCTTGTGAGATTAACTATCGTAAATTAAGTAGATTATGTTGTTTATAAATAAATATTTTGTGATATTGCTGTTGAATTGAATTTTATGCGGCTTATGTGCAAAGAACATGATACTTAGTAATTAAAGGTAACATACAAAACGTTAACAAAACACCGCTTTGGGCGTGGTAAAAAAATCTGAAGTTTCAGATTTTTTTTAATAAGTCATTTAAATAATTTCCAAAATTGTATATAAAGGCCTTTTTAAAACTTCATTTTTATCTTTCTCTCTGTAAAGAAGTACTGCATTGTATTTAAAAATAATTTATATCTATGAAATTGAATATCGTTAAAATGAACACAATTAAAGCTATATAACTACACATTGTTGCTGTTCTAAATTATTTTAACACAGATAGCACAAAAACAAAGCTTTATATTTTTATACTGTTACGTGCGTACGGGTTCGTTATATATTGAATGCACAAGTCGTTAAAAAGTTAACAAAAATTTATTCTTCCACAACAAATAAATTAAAATGCTGAAATATTTCTTCACAGATCTTCGCACAATATCACAATATCTCAAACGTTTAGCAAAAACTCAGTTCAAACAGATAAAATAGTTCTATCTCACAGCGAAATCGCTACAATCAATACAGCATTAAGTAAACAAACAGCAGTCGCTTTTTACAGCTACAAGTATAACAGCAACAACAACAACTAACTAACTAACTAACTAACTAACTGAGATGAGGTGTTTCACCTCGGCTTTTATAAGCTTTTTAATTATCAGTAGAACAATCACGATGTTTCTAGATTTTTCTGGATGGCAACAGTAATTACGAGATATTTATTTATTAAGCATTAAATGC
>KK120327.1:201561-260180 GCA_000611955.2 Stegodyphus mimosarum
TTCTATCTCACAGCGAAATCGCTACAATCAATACAGCATTAAGTAAACAAACAGCAGTCGCTTTTTACAGCTACAAGTATAACAGCAACAACAACAACTAACTAACTAACTAACTGAGATGAGGTGTTTCACCTCGGCTTTTATAAGCTTTTTAATTATCAGTAGAACAATCACGATGTTTCTAGATTTTTCTGGATGGCAACAGTAATTACGAGATATTTATTTATTAAGCATTAAATGCACGCGCTCTTTTATTTTTATTGCTATTTTTTTTTTGGCGTAGCTTTCTCTTCAAAAATCGTCTGCGTTGCTAAGGCAACATGAAGCAAATCTAATTACAATTCTAAATAAATAGCCAAATAAATGTGAAATTCGTAACAATACTCTTATCTAAAAGTGATAATATTAATATTGAAGATTTTAACGTGATTTATGGTTTTTATATAACTGCGACATATTTATCTGAGCTGTAAAGGCAGCAACTGAGAATCCACACAGTCATGCTTACGGATTTTTTTTTGTTGTTGTTGTTCCGTATAACTGTTATTTGTTAGCTTTTTAAATTCCTGATGAAATTTATATTTCTGTTGTAATATGAGTTTTGTTCGTCATGTTTCATCAAAGGACTTGTTGTTATTATTATTTCAATAAGCATAGAAAATAATTTTAGATATTTTATTATTTTAACCAGAAGCCAGCATTTTATCGGATCCCAGCAGCTGTTGAGCGGTAAAATCGCTAAACACTCGTAGTTCGGTCTGTGACTCGAATACCTCGAACCGTCTGGTTGCATGGGTGTTTTCGTGGTTTACAACACGTCTCGTGTAACATCTATACGAGCCAGTCTCCCTTAGAAAGTCCTCCATGAAGATATGCACAGTTTAAAATAGCTTGGCGATATTGTTCTTTAACTGAATTTTATGGTTTAAGTGCGAAGACCATGATATTTGATAAATAAAGGTAACACACAAAATGTTAAAAAAACGCCGCTCTGGACGTAATTAAAAATCTGAAACCTTTCGGATTTTTTTTTTAATTCGTGGTCAAAGCGTTAATGTTCTGTTAGGTAATTCTAGCGATGTAATGTTATTCGAAAATATTTCATAGCGAAACTCTTTCATGTATAAAACGAATTCTTCAGTTTAAACTTTTTAATTTGAAACGCGACAAATTCTTTACCGTTTTGTCTTTTCTACAAAAAAATGTCATATTGTTAAAGAATATTTTGTCAAAATATTCTCTAGTTTATCTAAGAAATTTTGCCCCTCAACTTGACGTTCAACAGTTTTGAAAAGGAAAAGTAAATATTTTTACAAGCAGATCATAAGTTTGGTGATGATCTAGCAAATTTCTTTGTTTACGTGAACTGAAAGTATATTTTACGTTTACCTTTTACGTTAAAATAAACTGCAGGGAAAAGAACTATTTACGTAATTTTCTAAGCCAGAAATACTAAGTGCTAGCTTCTACTTGCACCTTTTAGTATGTATTTTAATAAGAATCAAATTCTTTACTAGAGTTTCAGAACATAATAAAGGAATCGGGAGAGCGTTCCTTATTAAATAAATATTATTATATTATATTCCTTATTAAATAAATATTAAACTCCTTATTAAATAAAATAAGCTCTTATTAAATAATCTTTCTATTATTTTTTAACATATTGTTGCGTGCGTACGAGTTCGTGATAGAGTGAATGCACAAGATCGATAATAGTTAATAAAAATTTCTTTTTATCAATATAAGTATTTCAGAACCTTTAATTTCGTACAATTTTTGGCAGTATCACGCAGTATAATCAGTAGTTACACTTCAAACTACCAACAACGTTAAACACAACGCTATGCAAAGAGCGTCTAAAGAGAAAGCTAAGTCGGATATCTCAGTTCACGCGGAACTAAACAACTCCCAAGAACAATAACTAAGCAACTAAGAGCAGATGCTCTGTCTCCGGGCTTTTATGGTTTTCAATCACCCGCCGAGATAACTCTGGCAATTTCTGCTTCTCGAAATTACTGAAAAGGAATACGATGGTGGAATTACGGTTACAGCTACCATAATGGTCAAATACATTTTTTTAGTTACAATACTTAATACGGTAATACAGGAATCGAAATAAAATGTCTCCAAAACCGTTGTCAGCTTGGCGATATCTCAGAAAATTACCGAGAAACCCATATACTGGATGTTAAATGCACATGCTCCTCTATTCTTGCTTTTCTAGCATAGCTTTCTCTTCAAATTTGTCTCGCGCTGCATTACACAGAAAAACACAACCAATTTACTTATAATTATACTTAAATTACTTATGAAGGTACAAATTTCATATCAATGTAATTATGCAACATGAAAATACGCTGTCGTTGTTTCAAGTCCCCTTGGGTCAGGAAAGCCTACACCAAGTCCAAGAGACCTTGCCGCACAAGCAAACGCAGATGTCGTCCTGCTCAGCCGGCAGATGTCTCAGGGAGACGCCTGTACAATCCAGTAGGTGAGCGGGAGAGGCAGGGAGGGAACAGGTACACGAGGGGAAGGTCTTAGAATGAAAATACGTAGTAGGTGTTAGCTAAGTAATTCCGGCTATTGCTCGTAGATTTGATGAATTGGTTAAAAATGCTTCTAAATTACTTTTTGTCCCTTTTACACTTGTTACCAATGAATATGCGTCAAATGTATTACAGTGAAAACTTGATTAATTAATAATAAAAATCTGTATGTTTAAAGCATACGTGGAACATAATGCACTTCTATATAAGCTATATTCCTGAAGAGAAGATTAACAGCAGTAAATAAATTTTGATCACATTTTACCTTAACTCTGAAGAAATGCTGTAGTCTGGTATATTAATTATCAGTTCATAATCGTAACTAATATTTTAAAATACTAAGATTTATTTTCGCTTGCTTATACAGGGTGTTTATAAAGTCCCAGACCCATTTTGATGTTTAATGACTCATAAAATAATGAAGATATAATTAAACTCATGGCATTTATTGATGAAATAACTTATATATTTTCCTTTTCAGGTTTGAATCTCTTTACTTTTGTAAATATCGTCTGCGCGTCTGGTTAATTTCAGATAATTTCATTTTCCAGTCTAAATATCTGTACTTTTTTGTAATGTTCTCCGACGAAGCATCCTTTCATCTTTCTGGCATTGTTAATCGCCATAATGTGCGGATATGGGAATCTGAAAACCCCCGTGAATGCCGTGAGGCACAAAGGGATTCCCCAAAGGTTAATGTGTGGTGTGGACTAATGCACGACCGAGTCATTGGGTCTTTCTTTTTTACATAAAAGACGGTCTCATCAGTCGTATACTTAGACATGTTGGAAAACTTCGTATTTCAACAACTAGAAGAGCTTCAGCCACATGTCTGTTTGCAACAAGATGGTGCCTCATTGGGGTAACATCGTTCGTAGTTCTTTGAATGACCATTTTACAGGAAGATGGATTGGGCGATGAGGTCCACTTCCTGCATTTATTCTATTGTGGTGTATGCCCTATCGACGAAGTAGATTTAATTCAAGCCAATAAGTTTAAATGAAATGCAAAGTGAGCAGAATTTAATATTCTGTACAAGGAAGTCATGTGGTGTACACATCACATTTTTAATAAAGGTATTTTGAGGTCCTATGTATTTTGCCTTTTTGCGAAGCGAAAACTGAATTTATAAGGTATATCTCCCACATTCTTAGCGTGCCTTTGTGGTGTAATGGTCAGCACACTGAGCCGGTATTTCAGAGATCCGTGGTTCGATCCCCGGCGAAGGCAGTGCATATTTTTCATCTCTCCTGCTTCGTAATAACCTAATGCCTCTACAAATTAACTGAATAAGAAATATATCTTTAACGAAATTCGAGGAAATAAGTTTAAATGAAATGCTCGAAAAAATGCGTATAATTTAATATTGCGTACAAGGTACAAATCATGTAGTGTACTTAATCATGCAGTGTATACTTTCTCTAAAATCTCCTAAGCAATTTAAGTAAATCATTAATCTAATGTATGCAAGATAATAACTGTAAACAAATAAGCGAAATCGACTTGGGAAATAACTTTTAAAATTCTTTCTTAGATAAAACGAACGAACGATTATTTAATAAATTAAAAAATATATTTGAGAAAAGTTTTTCTATCATCCATCAAAAAGCACGTTTCTTTAATTATCTCTTTTTAACTTCCTTATGCCTACGGTAGATAAAAAATATTGAAAATACCGTTCCGGTATCTTTGCTTTTTGCTATATATTCCATACTACACTCAATATTTAGTTGTATATAATGCAATTTATCTTGCTTAAAATCACCTGCGGTATATTGCTTTAATTCCTCTGCAACAAAATATTCTCAGTGCTGAATTCCGTGCTTTATCTTTGAAAAATTTTAGAAGTTTTGTGAAGCCATTTGTTGTTATTTTTATTTAAAATTTTCAACGAAATTTAGAAAATCCTTTTAAAGAACTTTTATAATCTCCTTATGTGATTAACTAATGTTTCTATTATACATATAGTAAAGGAAAAAAAATTGTTGATGGTTTTTATAGGTTATTAAAGCAAAAGTTGAAAAAGGTTTTTTTAAAATAGCATTCGTTTAGGTTTGTTTTAAAATATTATTATTAAAAATATTAATAGAAGTGGGGAAAAATTAAGAAATAAAACTAAAAAATATATATTGCGCATATATACTATATTAAACACAATAAACTACATCAAATTACAGCTGAAATATAATTCGTTTTTGATTAACCGTGTAAAACTTCCTGTGGTAATACAAAAGAGCATGTAAACATAAACAGTGTGGAAACATAAATTTCACATTTCCTGATATCGCCAGAAAATTCGTTATTTATGAAGAATATATGTTTTTAATGTAAATTTCTACATTAAAACTACATTTTTTGCATGTTTTTCAGATAAGTGCTTGTCGGCTATTGTCATGAATGAACCTTGAATTATTTATGTTTACATTTGTTGTTACCTAAATTACAATATAACGCATGATCAGCGAATTCTTCTTGAATAAACACACTGCAACTGTGACCCAAGGTTTGTTAATCAGATCGAAGTACAGAAATAAATTACAATGAAATAATTTTTAGTAATTATCCCTGCTAATGCAAATAGTCGCCTACGTATAAAGTAAATAATCAGCTCTCAGAGAATACTATGGAAGATTAAGAAGTATAATCTGAAGGCTAAAATGAAGTTATTTTTATGAATAATTTAAATTAATAACAGTAGTAAATAATGTAGACTTGTGCAAATTATTCAGGTGCTGAGTAAATTTCTAATTTCTATTATTCTGAATCATTTAGGTATTCATTTCACTTCTTTAACCATTTTGTCGACTGTCAGTTACTGTATTTTATATCAGTTTTAATTCTTAATAAATGAAATGTTTTTTAACAATACTAACATTTTTCAAATACCCATCTGTTTCAGTCTCCATCCATCTCAACGTAGGCAAACAGTGCGTTATCCGCTACAAATATTTTGTGTGCTTTCCAAGGTTCGTGTATTTAGTAGTCTTAATAATACTTTTCCCCGTATTCAATTTCCCGTATTTCGTAAATTTTTCATAAATGTATAATATTATACAAAATATATTATTTCGCATCTGCTTAAAAAAGGAAGATAAATATAATAATTTATCAGAGATAACATAAAAAACACAGTAGGCCTCATTTTTCGCTTTGGGTACCTTCCTACCGTAGCATTGTAAACTGGAGTAAAATTGTCAGGACTGAGTGTTCGGTGCATATTCTTGGCGAACATATTCGCGAAGTAAACTAAGTCCTGATCTTGAACAGGGAATTGAATGCAGCTATGTTCTGTGGTAGAAAACTGTGGTTAAGTGGTAGAAGAACTGCACGTAAGAAGGATTTAAAATCCTCTTTTATTAAACCACAGTTATATACAGCCACTTCCCAACTCGAGAGGGATACAGAAAATAATGACCGCACTTGGGTCTCAACTGAACAATCAAACAATTTAAACTAAAGTTAAGTAGAAATTTAAGTACTCGTTGCTCACAGAGCTATAAGCCCGAGGTTGGCCTCTATGCTAAATGGTGCGTAGCCAGATTTAACTAATACTAACGCACTTAGATTTACTTCAATAAGTAAGATAATAACAGCGCTAAAGCTCAGAATTTAAATACTAGCTGGTCAGGCGAACGTCGAACAGAGCAGCCGTGATCTGAGACTAAAAGCTCTCTGACACCGAGAAATTCCTACCTATCGCTTAAATACAAACTTGGCTCCACTTCAAATTAGCATAAAGCTGAAACGCGCGCTCCTTCTAACGGGAAGTTGAAATAAGAACACATAGAAAAGGAAAATTAAAATAAAAGTTTGTTAGATTAAACTAAAACCTTACAAAATTGCATGCGCAAAGGAGTGCTAGTTTCTCCCTCCTTTGCGCAAGCCTTCGTGTTGTTATTAGAAACAATGTCATGCTGGAAGGAGGGAGAAAATACCAACCACTGTGCCGCGGCACTTTTTTGTGCCGCCAAATGCTTAAAGTGTGCCGCCAAATTTTAGAAACGTATACAGTAATTATAATGGGTTTAATCCGAGTATACGGTACACGTGAGAATTGGCGAAATTCGGTTGTTAAGACATTAACACGCGCGACAGTTGTGGTATTCAAGACGATTTTGGTGTTCTGGAGGAGAGAACAATTCGGAGCATTTTCGCGCATGTTCAGTATATAATTTAAATTGAAAAGTTCTGATTGGTGCAGATGAAAGATTAACTTACTTGTCAGACATTTTTGTTATTTTTAATAATATAAATTCAAATATGCAAGGGCCGAAAGAAAATATATTAAACTCAATAGATAAACGGGTGGGATTCCAAAAACAAATAACTTTATGGAAGAAAAACGCTCAGGAAGGCAATTTGGTAATGTTTGAGTCAGATTAATAAAATTGTAATAAAATTCTAATAAGATTTTAGTAAAGCTATTCATAAAATTGTTATTGACCATTTGACAACATTAGAGGAGATAACCATTCATTATTTCCCAAATTTAGATATGAAAACATTTGATGAGGTTCGTAATCCACTTGTGATAACGAATACTTCTGTATTTGAATTAACTTTCAATGAAGAGAAAGAACTAATTTCGCTTTCTAGTAATGCAGATTTAATTTTAAAATATTCGGAAGAATCACTTAATTCATTTTGGATTAACGTTAGATGCGATTATCCCATGATGGCCAAAACAGCTTTTAAAATATTATTACAATTTTCTATATCCTATTTGTGCGAATTCGGATTTTCAGTAGTAACAACATAAAAGCTAATAAAAGATCGAGACTGTTAAATGTAGAAGATGATATGAGAGTACTGTCACTTTTACGACCATATATAAATGAAATTATCAAAAAACATCCAGCTCAAATTTCGCATTAAATGTATTCTTATTATTAACTTGTAATTAATCCCTTAATAAACGCACTGCTGTTTTTGTAGTACATATTATTTTATTTTACATTCAAAATTACTATCATAAACTATTTTACGCAGTGTATTATAGGTAAGTAAACATTTTTAAACTTATCTTTTTCTTTGTGTGCCGCCAAATTTTGAAATCGTTAAAAGTGTGCCGCGACAGGAAAATAAGGTTGAGGAGAATCACTGCTTTATAGGTTCACCAACTACTTCTGCGTTATAAACGAACACTATTAACCAAATAAAGCATTGTTTCAAAATTGTTTTATAAAATTTTAGTAAGTTAGATCCCAAAAGCATTAAAAAATAAGGATTATATATTTTGAAGTGTTAAGAAGCTATAGAAATCAATATAACCTTAAAGCTTCGCTCTTTGCTTTTCCCTATATACTTCATCGCTGTGAACATTGTTCGGTAAACGATGGCATGTTGAACTTTTTATCACGAAATTTCACTCGTTGAAAAAAAGTGTCCAGCTCACTGAAATTCATCATACTTGTTGATTTCTAGTGTTACTTAAGCCCTCTGAAGAACGATTTTAGAAACGATTTCCTTCTTTGATGCAAATATGAGTTCATATGTATTCGTATAATCTTTAACTAAATGTAAAAAAAAAACCTGTGTGATAGTAATTTAACTGGAAACTTCCAATTATACGTTCAAGTTAACCTGCAGAAATATTTCAAAGTATATGTATATATTGTTTCAATGAAAATGAAATGAAAAAAAAGATGTAGAAATGACCTGAGAGTGAAAATATAAAATCTTTTGTTAATACTCATTGATATCACGTGATAACTACCACCGATATTGAACCTAAAACTTTGCCTTTCGGTGCTTACACTCTATTCCGTTACTTATATAATTATTTGTAATTCCAAACATAAGTTTAGGAAAAATTTTTTGTGTGTTTTGAATTTGTATGTAAATAAAAATGTTGCTTACAATCGCAGTATTTTCTATAATTGTAGGCGTCACAATATTACAAAAAGTATTAAAGTTTTAACTTCTGCTCTATTGGATGTTAAAAAGAACAAAGAAATGAATTGTTTTTATTGAAGAACAGAGTCTGTTGGAAGAAAAATACACCTAAGCGTAAGTTTTCCTAAACTTTTTTATGTTTAGAAAAACTAAAGAAGAAACTTAAGTTTAACGTATGTTTAGAAAAACTAAATATAAGTTAAACTTCAGGTTATTTTTCCTAAACATAAGTTTAGGAAGTGATTTTTCTTTTGAATTCGTATGAAATCAGCAATGTTGCTTGCAACCGCAGTATTTTCTGTAATTGTTAGCGTCACAATATTACGAAAAATTATTTCACAATATTACGAAAACTAACTACTACTCTATTGGATGTTAAAACGAACAAAAAAATGAATGATTCTTATTGAAGATAGAGTCTGTTGAGGGTAAAACTTACGTTTAAGTGTGTTTAAGTGTGTTACGTAAGTTTAGGAAAACGTACGTTTCCTAAGTAATTTCTTAAAGATAAGTTTAGGAAGTGATTTTTCTTTTGGATTCCTATGCAAGTAGTAATGTTGCTTACAACTGCAGTGGTTTCTATTGTTTTCAGCATCACAATTACTAAAAGTATTGAAAACATTAATTTCCATTCTATTAGATGTTAAAAAGAATAAAGAAATTAACCACTACATCATGAAGACATGCCAAGCAGGCGGAAGAAATACCTTATATACTCCCCCTTTTAAAGGGCGACTGGGAATTAGGGGACCCAATTCCCAAATCCTGGTGGTGGAGAATCATCATCCACCACCGTTTTTAGTTCGAGCGCCAGTGTAGAGACATTAGGTATATTTTTAAAGCAGGAGAGATGGAAAAGTGAGCAATGCCCTCTCCTGGACTCGAACCACGTACCTCTCGAATACGCGTCTAGCGCTGACCATTACACCACTAAAGCTTGCCAAGAAGGGAGAAACACCTTATAATGTTTGTAAAATCTTTTCCTAAGTTTAGAAAGTGATTTTTCTTTTCAATTCATATGAAGTAGTAATGTTGCTTACAACCACAATGTTTTCTATAGTTATTAGTGTCACAATTACTAAAAGTATTGAAAACATTAATTTCCACTCTATTGGATGTTAAAAAGAATAAAGGAATTAGCGGTTTTCGTTAAACATCAGAGTCTATCGAATGAACCTCTCACCTGAAAATAAGTTTAGAAAAACTTATGCTTCCTAAACAAAACTCTTTGAGGGGCAGGAAAAGGCATTTAACCTTTTCAGCAAAACTCTTGTTTTACTTATTTTATCAGGTGTTACGATGAAATTATTCGAGACAATTACACATATTTTGTCCAAGATGCGTGAAAAAATACCCACTTCGGCTGGGTAGTGTCAGTGACCACCGCCCACAAAACGCATCCCTATACATCAGTGTCTGTGGTATTCATGGCAACAGTTTACCTTTTACAAGTAGAATGCAATGTTGCACGTGCTGCATCTGCTGTCCGTCGACGGATGAAGGAACGGATGAAGTTCGACAGTGTTCAAGTTCTATCCGTAGGTCTGCGGAAGCGTTCGGGTCACAAGGCAGAAAGAAGCAATCAGGTGTTGTCACCAAAAACTAATGGCGGCAGAACTACTAGCTTATGTTCTTTGATTGGTTTATGTTTGATTGGTTATCTACTAGCATGTTAGCTTATGCGGCAGAACTACTAGCTGCATCAACTACTAGCTTATGTTTTTTGATTGGTTTATGTTTCTTGATTGCCATCTAGTGAGCTACAAGAGAACGCTAGAAACTGTCAGTCGTGAAACTCAGTCACACGAGTGAGTAAGACGTTCAATAGAAAAGGTGGTTACTGTAGGTAACCACCGCCCTTCAAAGAGTTAAGAAGTGATTTTTCTTTTGAATCCGTACGCAAGTAACAATGTTGCTTACAAGAGCAGTGTTTTGTATGCTTGTTAGTGTCATAATATTACGAAAAGTATTAAAAATATTAATTTCCACTATATTGAATGTTAAAATAGACAAAGAAACAATGGGTTTTGTTCAATGTCGGAGCGTCTGTTGACGAGGTTAGTTAGATTTTAAACTGGGCGCATGCTATTGAATGTCACTGAAATGTCGTGTTATTGTAAACTCAAAGCTCTACATTTCCTCATTGAACATAAAACCTCGAATTTAATTTATTCGGTAGGAACATACCTGGTGCTGTGCAAGCTGTTCATTTGAAAGGCTGCAATCCTATGAAGTTAGCACAATATTTAGGAAGATCTAAGTAACTATGTACAGGAAATCAGGAACTACAAATTATAATTAAATGCATAATTACAAAAATTATGCATTATTACAAAAATTATATATTTTATACTCACCAATGCTATTCAATGAAGGATTTCACACTTTCTCTTGCCACTATATTGATTTATCCTCCTGGTGTTTTAAATTCTGATACTAAATGCTGTAAACACTTAAATGGTCGTCCTAACATAGAAGATTTGCAAATGTCCTAGAGAAGAATGTTTCATTTACAAATTATCAGATTACGCCTGTACTAACAAAGGCAACAAGAATTCTATTTTAATATTTGCATGAAGTTTATTTTAATATTTACATGAAGTTTTGAAAATAAATATATTAATTTACACATCAAGCTTGTAAACGTTAATGCGATGGTAGGGACATTAGGATATTTATTTCTGAAGCAGGAAACACGAAAAATGTGCAATGCCCTCGCCGTAACTCAACTCTGGATTTCTCGAATATGCGCTGAGTGTGCAACTGTTACACCACGAAGGCATGTAGAAAGGTTGGAGAAACACCATAGACTATTATTGCCTGTTAGTGTCTTTGGTAAAACTAATAAAAGTTACAATTCCCATTCTTGGTTTTAAGAGCAACATTTCACAAAAGCTTTTAAAAGTCAACAAATGGTCTTGAGAGATTTTAAATGAGAGAGAGTTTGTGAATGAAATTTTACAGTGTAATTGATCGTCAAACAATCGCAAATATATTCAGAAAATTACGTTTTTCAGCGGAATTTAAAATTTTGCCAAAAGATGTAAAGACACAGATTGCAAATGTTCTGGTAGTTCTTGTCTCGAAAAATATGCTAACATATCTTTGAAACTCCTTTTTAGCAGAGCAAAAATTCATATTTCCTTTAACAATGCAATGCTAGATTCCTTTGTTATAGTTATTGATCATTGGAGCACAAAATAGGGTCATTGTTGTCACAGAAAATAATGAGTTGCGTCAAGCAGGAAATGAGAAATAGTATTATCTCAACTTTTAAACCTTCCCATTTCCTTTTGATTGGAAATGAGCCTCATTCTTGAATCGTATCTTGGAAAAGATCATATTGTGGCTACCTTTGAAGCAAATGTCGTCTTTTGTCCTTGATCACGTGGTTTCCGAGCAAAAACTTGCAGCTCTGAGTGATTGGGAAAAATTAATGGTAAATTTCTAAAGACTTTTGTCTTCACTTTTCCCCTTCTTTTCACGTATTCTCGAAATATATCAAATCATGTGTTTTTTAAATTGAACTTTGAGGGGTATTTATTTATAAACACGAATACATCCACTAAATAAAATTTACTATCAGGTGGTTTTTTTGTGTTTATCTTACGAGCTGAGAAATATTCAGTGTTTGATATTTTTCTCATTTTAAATTTTTCTTGGTTCATTTAAAGTATTCTTATCATAATCGTGTTAAATCATTTAATTCCAGTTAATTTGACGCTTTTCTTAACTCTCCAATAGCTGTAATATTAAAGAATATTGAAATGTTTGTATTTGATAAATTAAAAATGAAAGTCGTAAAACCTCATAACGTAGAATTTAAATTTAACGTAATTTCAGTTGATCTTGAAAATCATGCCCCAAATATTTTATCTCATTAATTTCCTTTTTCTTCATGAAAGATTTATAAAATTCTCTGCTTCAAAAATATTAAACAACCGTGTATATAATAAGCATTATGTATGTTTTTCAGGTCTAATTTAAAATTACGGTGACTAAGAACATGACACATAGTAACAACAACCAAAAAATTATGATGTGTACACCACATGACTTCCTTGTACAGAATATTAAATTATGCGCATTTTTTCCTACCTTTCATTTAAACTTAGTGGATTGAATTAAATTTACTTCATCTATAACGCACAAATCACAATAGAATAAATGCACTCTTTAGAATTCATTATATTTGTTTACCATAGCGACGCTTTGGCGCTAGGTTCCCCTGAGTTATAAAATGAATGAGAATGTATTACATCTCATTCATTTTATAACTCAGAATGCACAAAAATGATATCATCTGAAGAATTGTCTAATCGTTCCCACATGTTTTATTCAAATACTACAATAAATCTAAAACGACGTATAAAAGAAATTAAAAAAAAAAAGAAACAGTTTTTCACAGACGATTTAGTATTTCTCATTCAACTAATTCGGTTCTCACTTCGCGACAAGACAAAAATACATAAACACGAGATATCTATATTACAAATTACAAAGTAAATCTTTACCACTTCTTTCCTCGAATACGTTCCAGAATGGATTAAGCATGTTTGAATTCGCAACAATAAAAGAAGGCGTTATCTTTATTGTTGCGAAGCCTATTTTCTCTAGACTGATAATAAATCCACTATTCTAAGTTTCAGTTCTAAACAAACATGGCAGCTATGACCAAAGTAATTAGAATTAGCTGCACGTAAACAACTTTTAAATTGTTGATACAAATATTGCATGCAGGCTGACTAAAGGCATAAAAACCTTAACCGGAAGATAAGACCAACATAATTTAATCATTTTTAAAGCAAAACATGCGCAATTTACAAACATATAAGAATAAAGAAACTGAGCTTCCTGAGCCGAGTAACAGAGTGGATATATGTACATACATGTATTTATATAAGTTTGGTGCAATCGATTGCAACCAAAATAGATCTACATAGTATAACAGTCCTATATGCAAAATTTCAACTTTCTGTGGCTAGTTGCTTATGAGTTATGCGAGATAAATACATATATACGTACGTAGACCACGAATAAATCTCTTTAGAGTCCGTTTTAAATCAGTTTTATATTTTTTGGGGGGAAGGAATTCTTTATTCTGCCCTTACGTACAGATGTCACGCAAAAGCGTCGTTAAATTGCATTCGATAGCGGTGCAAATTAATATTTTCATTGAAATATGAGACCGGAAATTTTTCGCGATTATAATACTTCATTTTTACTTCGTACAAAGAAGTAAAAAAAGGTTTGCTGAAGAAAATTATAAGGACAGTTATTTTAGTTTTTATATTAAACAGTTTTATTCAGTTATTGATGTTTTATCTTCTCTCATTTCAATTTCCTGCCAGAAATTTGTTTCAGTTTCGCGTGGTATGCAAAGTAGGATAGAAAGATACTATTTAAGCTGGTATCTGGGTTACTTCAGACACGGAGTGTTTTACCGTTCAGCCACATTTTTTCTCTAGTTTAAGCTTGCTATTTTACGGCGATGCATATTAATTGCCGGTTTGTATACGTAGGGGTGGAGGGTAGAACTAAGATCCAGTTAGTGCTTATTTAAGCCGGTAGTTAACTCGAGTTAATTATCTCTGTGTGGCTTGTGCCCATTATTTTACTTAGTTTTGATTTTGTATTTTTATTCTGAGTTGCATTCAAAAGTATTGGCTAAGTTTGTAAGCACCAGGAGCGTCGTCTATAAGTCCTTCTTCAATTGAATAGAAGATTCGTTTCACGCTTCTCATGTTTTGTCATTGATACAGTTTGAACTTAGCGAATAATCGCTTCTCAGTCCAGGTAAAGATCTGGTTATCAAAGTAAAGACAAAATATCTGTAATATTATAATTGCATACATTTAATTTCTCCTACCTAAGTTATTTTTAAATGATGCTTTACGAGTATTGCAAAAAATGATCATTGAAATCTTCACGGTTTCATTCTTTGCATACAAATCACAGTTTAAAATATCACCTAATATGGCCATGTAACAGATAATTCGAAAACAAAATGCTTCCATCCTCACAACTTTAATGGATATACTGTATTGAAATCCTCTGAGTGCTTACTGTATCCCTGATTTAAAAATTCAAACTTCAGTATCACATAAATTGCCTCATAATTAATTTGTGAAACGTAAATCACAAATTTTAGGCACTTTTCTTAATTGCAAAAAGAATAATATTGCTGCTTGCGTAGGGATTGATAACAGATTGAATGCACAAGTCCGATAAGAGGTTAATAAAATTTATTTTTATCAAAAGAAATAATTCAGAACTCTGGAAATTCCCACAGAAATATTCGTACAAGTTTTAACAGTATCATACAGTATAATCAGTAATTACACTTCTGACTACTAAGAATGTTAAACACAACGCAATGCAAAGCTCATCTAAAGAGAAAGCTAATGCGGATTTATCTCAGTTCACGCGGAACCACAATTCGCAACAACAATAACTAAGCAACTGCACTCAGATGCTTTCTCTCCGAGATTTTATAGTTTTCAACCGGTCGCTGATATATTTCTAGTACTTTTTGTTTCTCAAAATTACTGGAAAGCAATAGGAGTGTGGGATTATGGTTACAGCTAACATAGCGCTCAATTAAATTTATTCAATTTAAATACATATTACGATGATACAATTACCGGATCAAACAGTGGCCAAATTTGGCGACTTTTGGCGATTTTTCGCCAAATTAGAGGGATACCCATTTACTCAATGTTAAATGGACTTGCCCCTGTATTCTTCCGTTTCCGGCATAGCTTTCTCTTAAAATTTCTTTCGCGCTACGTTACACAGAAAATTACGATAATTTTATTTATCATTCTACTAAAATTATCTGTTAAGTACAAAATTCGTAACATTATGGTAAAACGGATTTAGATGGTCTATAGTTATCATTTTTGCTTATTGAAATGTTAAGCATTTATATGTTATTATATGTTAAGCACCTTAAATTTAAAGCCATCTGAAAGGCATTCATGTTTAGCTATACCTGTAAATTCATTCATGGAATGATATGAGCAGGCCATGAACAGTTTTGCTTCTGCTAGTCTAATGGAGAGGATGTATATGTATTATTTATCAGTGTCACGGAGGTAATGCGAAATTGAATATTCCAACTCACTAACTAATACTGTTCTGTGATCCGTAATCCAGTCTCTATGCTATGTTTCGACTGGTGTCATTGGTAGTCATATTAATTAACGTGATTATCATTTCTATCTGGCAACTTGCAGCAATATGTTCTGTGCCTCCTCTTTCTGTTGTGTATCAGAAATTTTGAATTTTAGGTTAAAACGTGAAAAGTTATATTTTACTGTTTCAAGCAACTATGAATTTTGTAAACTTAAATTATTATAAAATCTTTAGTCATTGATACAACTTGCATGCAGGAGATGAACGGCCATACTTTTCTTTTACCATTAAAACGAAATTGCAAATGAAGTTTACTGCACATAAAGACTGTAATTACATGAAGCTTAAACATTGAAATCTAACATTTTTAGCTACTAGAAAAACAAATCTAATGTGAATACCACATGACTTCTTCGTATGGTTATACACATTTTTTTGCTGCATTTCATTTAAACTTGTTTCTTCGAATTAGATCAGAGATATATTTCTCAATGAAGTAAGTCATGCAAATCAGTTCTCACTTACACGAAGTGAAAATATATTTAAACTCAAAATATCTTTATTAAAAATTCTAAAATGCATTGAAACATAAAATACCAAGGACAGTTCAAGCAGTTACTTTTTTACAATAAAATTCGGAGATTCTACGCAAACGGAAGCAATTCGATCCGCGGGCTAGAATGCAGATTTTTCGATGCACAAAACTGAAAGTTTACTTTTGCTTCTATTCGGCAAAAAGACATTAAATGTGCAGAAACTGACTTAATTCACCATTCTACTGTGTTTCAAATGTAAACAAATGGCAGTTCGTTAGGCCTAACTAGCCACTTTTAATTTATTGATAATTCTACAACATTTGCACACAGATTAACAAAAGGACCAAAACCCTTTAGCGGAATATAAAAACGATATAATTCAATCACTTTTAAAGCAAAACATGCGCAATTTATGAAAATTTAAGAATAAAGAAACTGAGTTTACTGAGCAAGGTAACAGAATGGGAATATATATATATATATATATATATATGTATATTAATTAATCGTAATAGATTACCTAACTGATTATCGAAGGTTAGGTTAGGTTAGGTTATTCAATTATGGCAAAGCACACGAGGGCTATCTGCCTAAAGGGAGGAATGCCTTCGTGGAGGACTTTCTAAGGGAAACTGGCTCGTATACACGTTACACATGGAGAAAACCACGAAAATGCCCATGCAGCCAGCCCGTTCGCGGGATTCGAACCTCGGACCGAACTACCAGTGTTTAGCGTCTTTACCGCTCGGCCGCTGGTGGGCCGATTATCAAAGGAGATAATATACTAAATAAATATTATGTATATATATGTATATATATATGTAAGATTAGGGCAGATGATTACAACGAAAAAGAGAATTGCACAACTACATGTTAAGGCAGTGACATACGCCAAACTTCAACATTTTACAGCTCCTTGAGTTATGCGAGATACGTACGTACAAACATCGAGAAAAAAACTTTTCTGAATCCATTTTAAATCAATTTTACAATATTTTTTGGCAAAAACAATCTTTTATTCTGACGTACGTACAGATGTCATGTAAAAACATCGTTTAAATGATTTCGAGAGCGGTTGAAATGGATGTCTTTGTTGAAATATGAAACCCGAGAATTTTGGCGTTTAAAATAGTTCCTTTACTTCATACAAGGAAGTAAAATTGTAATCTTTTGATCTTGTATAAATCTGGAAAAAAAGGTGGTTAACAAAATAACTGGATAATTAAAATTTAAAATTATTCTCTGTGCTTTCTATATTTAAATCAGTGATTTAATATTATTCCAAAAGTATGAAACCTAATTTTGAGGCGCTTTTAAAGCGCTCATGTATTTCAACATTTCTTGATCTTTTTAGCAGTACCTATTCAGTTCTTCGATTGAAAAAAAGTAAATATCGTGAATTAGTAATCAGATGTTAACACTAGTTTTACTTCACATTTCTGGAATATCAAATCATCCCTGAAAACAGTGGTCCTAAACTGATGGCTCGTGGACTACAAGTATCCCCGAAAACAATATTTTTGCCTCCCGACGAGTTATTTCAATTACGAATTAATTGCACACAGTACTACAAAAATTGAAAGGTTTTAAATATTTGACATTCGTGTTCACATTATCACATCCGTGGGAAATTTATCCTGAATAAAGCATCAGAAAATTTATGAATGTGAGTTAACTAATTTAGAAAGTGATATAAATCTTATTTCAAAGATTTGAAGATACAGATTTTATTAATTTCAATTCGTACTTGTCAAAGAATAACTTAGTTACGAATTTGTGCAATAAAAATAATCGCTTTGTTTGTGAATACATTTATATAGGAACAATTTTTTTCACAGTTGAAAATTAATAAGAAAAGGAACTGATTGACAGATGAGTATCAACAATGCGAGATAAAGATAATTTCCAGTAATTTCTCCCGAAATCGGAACTGAAACGCTATCAATGCTCAAGCCGTGTTAAGAAGCAAAAGAAGTTTGTAGTTATTAGCCTACAAACTTCTGAATTTTTACTTCCCTGTACGAAGTAAAAAAGAAGCATTGTAATTGCGGAAAATCTCGGGTATGATAGTTCAACGAACATATCCATTTTGACTGCTATTGAATGCAATTTAACGGTGTATTTGCATGACATCTGTACGTAAAGACAGAATAAAGAACTCTCTCCCGCCTCCAAAACAAAAATGAAAATTTGATAACTTTGTATAGTCATTAGGTTTTTTTGGAAGCAGGATTCATGAAAAATGAGCAGTGCCCTCGCCGGGACTCGAACGTCGGACTTCTTGAATACGCACCGAGTTTGCTGATCATTACACCACGAAGGCATGCTAAGAAGGCGGGAGAAATACCTTATATACTCCCACTTTTAAAGGGAGACTGGGGATTAGGAGATCCAATTATCAAATCCTGGTGATGACGAATCATCATCCACCACCTTTTTTAGTTCAGTCGCCACTTTAGAGACATTAGGTATTTCTTTTTAAAGCAAGAGATGTGAAAAATGAGCAATGCCCTCGCCGGACTCGAACCACAGATCTCTCGAATACGCGCCGAGTCTGTTGATCATTACACCAGGAATTCATGCTAAGAAAGCGGGAGAGATAGCTCATAACTTTAATTAGGTTGGCAACAGTGGTTCCTTTTTTACATTGTTGTTTAAACCTTTCTCTATCTTCTGCATGAGTTTTTGAGTAATGGTTGTTAAATGAGTGAGCTGGGGATAATTATTTGTGAGCAAAAGTAAAACTTTTGTGAGTTTAGAGGTTTCAACCTTTTCAAAATGCGGTGTATCTTATTATTATATATGTTACTGCGAAAGAACGAAATTGGAGAATGTCGACTTTCACCGGAGAATGCCAACATTCACCAAATACGTCGGTGAAACGAATATAACATTGCCTTCTTGTACATTCGGACCCTCACCGGTGTATGTCGACAATCACAGATATGCTCTGGTGTAGGTCGAAAAGAGAGGCGACTGGCTGTTTCCCATAAATGCAGTTGTAAAAGCAAGGGCCTCTTGTGCAATTCAAAGTCTCATAATAATTTAAGTTGTTGCAATCAATCAGATTTGAATCACATAATTTAGTAAGTTTTTTATTACTATTATTTTATTTTCTCATTTACTACGTATTGTATAATTAACTAAATTTTTTAACTTCTATTATTTTCCTTTCTCATTTTGAATGTATTGTGTGTTTTAAGTACTTGTGTGTTTTTCCCGACTGAATTACGGAGAAGAAAATATAATATTCTCATATATTCAACATTCACCATTAGTACATGGTGAATGTCGGCATTCACTGGTGTAAGTCAGAAATAAGAGTGTTTGGAAAATTTTTCGGACACACACCAAGCGACTATGTGAATGTTGACATTCACCGGTGAAAGTCGACATTCTCCAGATTTCAGTGCCGATGTGAATTTTATTTTCCTGTGAGAGCTACTTGTATTTCGATCACCATTTGGGGCTCATTTCAAATTCCATCTATTTTCCATTCATATTCCAATTTCTGTTCTCTATGTCAATCTAGACACCCAAAAATAGATGTAAATTGAGAGAAAAAAAATGTGGCAGATAATATGTTAAAGTATTGTTATTTTTGTAATAAATAATTGTTAATTTTATTAAAAAAATTATGTCCCGTTGGTTAGTTTCAAATCGTGTACGCGGCTCGCGGGCTATGTGACTCTTAGACCAGTGCCTTGAATCATCTAATGCTTGTGTATAAAATAATTTACTTACACTGGAATAAAATACATAAGTTATTGCATGAGTAACTACGTTTACAATATGGGAAATGTACACGGAAAATCATAGCAGATTTCGCATTTGCTGCATATATAGGTGCTTCTGTAGCCAAAAAATTATTTAAAAACTCTAACTTAAAATTCATAATCGTATTTCGTAATAATTATATCAACCAGCAAGCGCTTATAGAATACCTTTCGCCGACATACTTGAAACGAAGTCAGGAAGAGGAATTGATGAGGTAATGACTCTATTAGACATTCTCTACCACTCCGTTGATAATTATTGCAGGAGATGAGTGCTGGATATTCTCGAGCAGGATTGATATATGACTACCAGGATTCAGCTGCTGTGTTCCGCATACGTTCAGCTCTAACTAAATGTCATCCATATTTTACTCTCGAACTATGCTACTGCCAGCGAACCAGAAAGTAATTAAAGTTGGAGCAAAATTATTGGCAAGCTATTCTACGGTTTGATGTTCGTAAGCCTATCAATCAATATCAGCGCTGTAGATTGCGTTGTGATTGTAATGTACCTAACTGGAGTGTTCATTCAAAGAGTGTTCAAATTATTTCTTCTTCCTTTCGTGCTTATTCTGAATTGCCGAGCCATTCAATAATAAGTATTACCTAATTTTGGGTGAGCTAAATTTTATAAATTCAGTGCAATTTAAGAAAAAAACTTAAAGCAAAAGCGTTTGTTCTTTTTCATGTTTAAGAGTGGAGACGGAAGTTTTTTAGTCCAAAAAGGGACTTTGTTCCTGAAGGACTGTTGTTTTCGATTTGCGACTTTGCTTCGGAAACTTTAAATGTCGGTTCACTTTTCAAACTGTTGCCACAAAATATTTCATCCCTGTGTTATATTTAAAGAAATTAAATAATGACGAATGTGCATAAATGTATGTATGTTTCTCGCATTGTGATAAAATGACGGTACCTAGAGCCATCGAATTTGAATGACGTAACCGTGCTGCAAATATGGGCATTTGGAAGTCCAAATTTGAAATTTGGAATGTATTTTATGATCAGTTTCATATTTTGTAAAATTTTAGTGACTTTCTGATTAACAAACTCCAGGATTTCAAAGCGAGCAACGGCAATGTTGTTCGGTTAAAACATTTTTATCTCCAGCGTGTGAGACTGTGTATAAAAAATTCTTAAAATATTCTCAGTTTAAAATTATTTATTTATTATATTGTTCTTTAATTGAACTTTATGGTGTAAGTGAGACGAACATGATATTGAATAAATAAAGGTAACATGTCAGGACTGAGTGTTCGGTGCATATTCTTGGCGAACATCTTCGTGTAAATCTTAAGTCCTGATCTTGAACAGGGAGCTGAATGCAGCTATGTTCTGTGGTAGAATACTGTGATTAAGTGGTAGAATAATTATACGTAAGAAGGATTTAAGATCCTCTTTTATTAAACCACAATTATTTACAGCCACTTCCCAACTCGGGAGGGATACAGAAAATAATGATCGCCACTGGGGCCTAAACTGAACAATCAAATAATTTAAACTAAATATAGAAATTAAGTCGTCGTTGCTCACAGAGCTAAAAACGCGAGGTTGGCCTCTATGCTAAATGGTGCGTAGCAAGATTTAACTAATAGTGACGCACTTAGATTTACTTCAATAAGTAATAGCGTAACAGAGCTACGGCTTAGAATTTAAATACCAGCTGATCAGGCGAACGTTGAGCAGAGTAACAGTGGTCTGAGACTAAAAGCTGTCTCACACTGAGAGGTTCCTACCTCTCGTTTAAATAGAACTTGGCTCCACTTCAAATTAGCATAAAGCTGAAACGCGCGCTTATTTTAACGGGAAGTGAAATAAAAACAGATAGAAAAAGGCAAATTAAAATAAAACTTTGTTAGTTTAACTAAAACCTTACAAACATACAAAATGTTAAAAAAGCGCCCCTTGGACGTAATTTAAAATCTGAAACATTTCAGATTTTCTTTTTGTTTTTTTTCCTCCTTCCTTATACGAAGTGAAGGAAGTATTGTAATTTCGAAAAATTTTGGGAAACATATTTGAACGAAAATAACCACGTTGGCCACGCTCGAATCTCCTTAAACGCTTTTACTGCGTTATATCCATTCCTACTAACAGAATGAAAGACTATTTTGTCCAAAACGAATAGTAAAATGGATTTAAAATAGATTCAGATGAGTTTTTTTTTTCATGACGAGCGTATAAACTGAGCATGTATGTATCTCGTATATGTATGTGATATAACACCAAAACATATCTCGCATAGCTCAAAAATGAGTATTTATCTCACATAACTCGAAAACGATTAGCTTTATATCGTTGAAATTTTGTAGATGGGACTGTTATAACCTGTGTCAGGACTTAGTGTTCTGTGCGTAGTCTTGGCAAACATCTTAGTGAAACTCCTTGAAGTCCTTAAGTCCTGATCTGGAAC
This sequence comes from Stegodyphus mimosarum, assembly GCA_000611955.2. Taxonomy (NCBI): domain Eukaryota; kingdom Metazoa; phylum Arthropoda; class Arachnida; order Araneae; family Eresidae; genus Stegodyphus; species Stegodyphus mimosarum. Next base: position 223,862 of record KK120327.1, read on the forward strand.
AGGGAGCTGAATGCAGCTATGTTCTGGTTGTAGATACTGTGATTAAGTGGTGGAATAACTGCCCTTGAAAGGGAATTAAAATCCTCTTTTATTAATTCAATATTATTTACAAACACTTCCGAACTCGGGAGGGATACAGAAAGTAAAAGACCGCACTTGGGTCGCAAATGAACAATCAGATAAATTTAAAACTAAAGCTAAATTAAATTAATGTTTGCTCACAGAGCTATACGCGGAGTTGGCCTCTAACTAAATGGTGCGTAACAAGATTTACTAATACTAACGCACTTGGATTTATTTCAATAAGAAATTACGTAAAAGCCCTATGGCTTAGAATTTAACTGCTAGCTGATCAGAAGAACGTCGAATAGCGTGACCGTGATCTGAGACTAAAAGCTCTCTCACACTGAGAGGTTTCTACCACTGGTTTAAATAGTACTTCGCTCCACTTCAAATTAGCATAACGCTCAGAACGCGCGCTTCTTCTAACGGGAAGTTGAAAATGAGAAGAGATAGAAAGATTCAAATTAAAATTAAAACTTTGTTAGTTTAACTAAAACCTTACACCTGTAGTTATAACCTGTAGTTGTGCACCTCCCTTTTTGGTTGCAATCGTCGCACCAAACGTGTATATATATATATATTTTTGCTGTTGCTTGCGTCCGGTTTCGTAATAGATTTAACGCACAAATCTGTTGAAAAGTTAATAACATTTATTTATATCACAAAAAATAAAACAAAATGCTGAATTTTTTTCTCATGGATAACAGTACAATATCGCAATATCTCACAGTAGTTATATTTAAAACTACTAAAACGTTAAATAGAACACTATTCAAAGCGAAGAGAAAGTTAAACCGATCTCACCGATCTCAGTTCAGTTGATTACTTACTTGTCATTGCTGACCTAAGCCAACAATAACAACTAAGTAATCAACTGAACTGAGATGTTTCTCTCTTGCATTTTAAAGCTTTTAATCATGCACGAGAACATTCTGGTAATTTTATTTTCTCGAGATTTCTGGAAAGCAAAAGAGTACAATTACAAGATATCTATTTATTACGTGCTCATGCTTCTAAATTTTTTACTTTTCTTCCAAAATAAGTCTCGTGCTGCAATGCACGCGGATATAAAATAATTTTAATTATAATTCTACCGGAAATAGCAAATTAAATGCAAAATCCGTAGCAATATATATGTATATATCGCTATTTTTACCCGGTTCGGTGAACTGAGCTATTTTATTCTTATACGTAGGTCAGTCAGAAAGTTTGTTGCACTGCTGCGTAAATATGTTCCGTCTAAGACTATTTGGGTGACACTGTGTGGCGACACTTCAGACATGTACCTTTATCGCGTGACCTAGCGGCTTCTCCGAGGCAAGTTTAGTATTTTTGATAATCAGTCGCAAATATGTCTCGACGGCTGCAATAGCGTCCAAATTGGAAATGCGTGCAGTGATTCGTTTTTTGTGGGCAAAAAGATGCAACTGCACTGAAATTTATGGGCAGTTGCATGAAGTGTATGGTGAAAATGCAATGTCACGTCAAGCTATCGCGAAATGGTGCAACATCTGCTCCTGCATGACAATGCAAGACCGCATGCAGTAAAGCAAACGTGTGACCTTCTGAAAATGTTTAGGTGGAAAGTGTAGAATCGCCCTCCTTATAGCCCAGACCTTTCACCTCATGACTTCCATGTGTTTGGTCCCACGAAACGAGAACTTTCAAAGCAACGATACCATTCGGATGCCGTAGTGAAAGCTCCAGCCCAACAATGGTTATCGGACTTTGGACGGGATTTCTTTGCAGAAGGCACCGAAAAACTTGTATCACGTCTCGACAAATACTTAAATAACGGAGGCAATTACGTTGAAAGGTAGATTTTGAATGGAACGTTAAGATATAAATACAGTTATTGTAAAATTTTGCTCCTGTTTTGGTTTCCTAGGCAGTGCAACTAACTTTTTGACTGACCCTCGTATATTGGTAAACTGTGAATTTTTGTTTTAACGCTGATTAAATTATGTTGTTCTAATGCTTTGATTAAGAGCCTTATGCTTTTAGTTAATGTGCATACAATAATTGTAGGATTATTAAGATTAAAATGTTTAGTTCAGATAAGCTTAATGAGGCCGTCATTTGTTTACATTTGAAACACTTAATAGCATAGTGAATTAAGTCAGTTGATGCGTCAATTTCAGTGTCTTTTTTTTCGGTGGGACCAAAAGTTAACTTCCAATTCCGTGCACCGAAAATTTTTTCTTTCTGCCCACTGGCCGAATTACTTGTTTTTGTGTAGATTATCTAACTTAAATGGTAAAAATGGTTTTTTAACTGTTTTTAACCGTTTTGGGTAACTTAGGCTTTTCTAACCTTGCTGCTAAATGAAACATGAATTGATTGAATTAGAAATATATCCGTAATGGAATTCGAGGAAATAAGTGTAAATAAAGTGCAGCAATTTAATAGTAAGAAATCACTGGTGTCCGCATCAGCTCATTTTATAAATAGTATGAGTAATAAGTACCCATTATCACTTAATTTCTTAAACATTTCCTTTCATTAATCTTCTATAAATTTATTTAATAGTTCATAGAATTGTTTTTTGATGTTACAGTATCGCTCAGTTCTTTTCGTACCATAAATGATTCAAAATAATCGTTAATGTTTTTTTGTCTTATAATTGCTGTCCGTTGAAACCTATGACTTTTCGTGCAAAGTTTCATAAAAGAATTCAGAATAATTTAATCTCATTACTTCAAATTAAATGTACCCGAATTTTGTCTTCTTTCGCATAACTTTATTCGAGAAAAAAAAAGTTTTTTTCTCCTAAATATAAACTGTTCTTAGTAATAAAATAAATCGCTGTAATTTTAGTAGCCTCCGTAATTCTAGATGTTTCCAATTAGAATAAAGTCATAATGAGTATTCTTTGAATAAACCTTTTTTTTTGTCATTTACGATAACGGTAATATATCAGACTTGTAAATATGTATTCATTTAAATGAAACGTAATTGCTATGTAAGAAATATAATGTTGCAAGAACATCCGTTAATACAATATTTTATTCACTTGAACAGAATGAAATTATTCTCTTCACACAAATCGAATTATTTCTGTCGAAGCTTTATATGTTCTTGCATATCATCGAAAATTTCTCAATCACATCCAAAGAGTAATTTGAGATTTCAGTTTAGAACGCACGTTTGCTCATAAAAATTACAGCAAATGCGTTCATCGAACATATATTTCGTTCGCATTTTGTTCTATCATCTATGAATGCCTTCGAACAATTTATGCATTGCAAATGTATTCTCACGAAAAGCCTAGCTGCGTTAGCATAGCTTCTCCACAAAGCGGAGTTAATGTTGCCAGAAAGGTAGCATTGCCAGATTTGGCGAGAAATAACCCATCTGGCAGCAAAATTAACGATATGCCATAGACGGACAGAGAACATCTAGAACAAATTCTTACCGTTTTTCCCGAGAATGCTCTCGAAGGCATATCCCCCCCAAAAGCTTTACATACTCTGCCTGTAAGTTGAGTAAGGGGTACTGAGATTCTCTTGAGTTCAGAGATTAGCTTGAAAGCGAACAAATTGAGTCGGGAGTAGTACTTAAGTGCTTTGCCGTGAAGCTATCTTCAGAGTTGTAGCCTGCAGGCTGTGCTCCTGATTGTTTCAGGGTGTTTATTGTAGGTTATTCAGGGTGTATTTGAACTGTCCTGTATAATATTGGTGAATAAATTGTGTTTTGATTCATCATCAAGTGTTGTCATCAATTCATGTACTCGTACCAAATTCACGAACTCGTAGAGCGCAATAATATTTTAAATATTTTGGGCTAACAACAAAGAAAGGGAAACTCAAGAAATGGAAAACTTTAATTTAAGAAATGTGATAAAGACATAGATCTCCGAGACGCTTCTGGATCTAAATCTCCTGAGAAGCCTTTGGTTCAAGCCATCCCTTCATTTTCAACTCTTTACGAAAAGAACCAGTAAAAATTATTGCAATAGACAACCTGAGATAAATATATAAATAGCATGTGTAGCATAAAATGAATATGGTTGTTATTAATAACCAAAACTGCATTCAGAAATCAGGAGAGATCTTCAGTTAAAATGTAGTCTTAACAGTACTTACAATCCAAACCACGGTTTCAAAAGAACCAACAACTTCATTGTCAAATAGTATTTCTATCTTTAACCTTATCTGTCTACCTATATTTTAAATCTCTGCCTCGTTCATTGAAGAACATTATGAGGAAAAAAGTTTAAACTTCGTACCGAAATTGCCAATCCAAGTACTCAGTCATCCCCTCTATGTATACAGCCCTAAGGCTCAGTCATTTAGTCTAACCACGCTTGACTGGGAAATTTGTAAACCACATCAAGGAGACTAATTGATTGTTTGTTATAGCATGTAAAGTAAGAATAGATAAAGTAAGATAGAGTAAAGAAGGTAAACTAAAAGTAATGTATACAGTTTGTACTGATAAAAATAAGACTTGATATAAACTTTTCTTGCTCTTGCTTTATAAGTATGCAAAGTACTTGTCATAAATTCTGCTTGCTCTTCAATACTTACTAATTCACTCATATAATATGATTAATTGTTTATAATTATCAAGCTTTCGGTTTCAGTAATATATTCATAATTTGCTTAACAGCAAGCACATATTTTGTTCTGTAGTACATACGTGCTTTGTACTGTAAATTTTACGCTGGAACTCTTGTTGCAAATTCTGGTAGACGGCTGCTTTAATGGTTGAAAATAGCAGATATTGCAAAATATACTGCTTGGCTTCTGCTGGATGTACTGATGTTTCATTACACCCTTTTAACATTGTAGAGACATCAAGTTATTTAGAAGCAGGAAAGATGGGGAAAATGAGCAATACCCTCCGTAGGACTCGAACCATGACCTCTCGAATACGCCCCGAGCGTGCTGAACACTGCACCAGGAACGCATGCGAAGAAGTTGGGAGAAATACCTTATAACATTTCTTCTCAAGAATAGCTGAAAACAAGAAGGAAACTTTTCAAGATTTGCTACAAATTCTTACAGGTTTTCCCGAGGCAGGTCCAAAGCTTTACATACCCTGCCTGTACGTGGAGTAAGGGGTATTGAGTCTTTCTTAAGTTCAGATGTTAGCTCAAAAGCGAACGAATCGAGTCGGGAGCTAATTTCTAAAATTTTAAATAATAATTAAAATAATTATTTCTAAAAAAATTTACCAATTCTTGTGAGAAATATTCATGAGTTAATTCTCCGGTTTTTGCTTCATCTTATCTTCTTTGCCATTTTACTAAGACTTGTTTAGAAACTTTATTCTTGATTGTAATTTCTAAAATAAGAAGAAGAATAGCAGTTACATATTTTAATGAGGCTTTCGTCGCTGCTGTATCGGCAGCTTCATTCCTTGTTATACTACAGGCCAACGAACCCAATTTATATTAATTGGACGGATATTCATTTCCATATTTACTCTTTCTTCGAGGGTCTGAAATAAGTAAAAGTGTTTTCTTCGTAAACCGTAACACCCTTAAAACGCTTTTCCTGTCAGTATAAATGCTTGGATATTGTGATTTATAACGTTTCAGAAAGTTATTAGCCATAAAAAATCTAGGTTTAAATCTAGTGCTTCAAATTGGTAAACTGCGCTTTGAATTATTTAGTGTGAAATTTTGACAGATTAGCGAACGCATTACTTTAAACTTTTCTGCGAAACATAATTCTTAATTAGCTTTATCAGTTAGGAGTTAACTAACCTTATTAGATAAGAATTAAATTTCCCAGAATTCAATTCTTAACTAACTAAAACTGACTCTTAGCTTAATTATTCAATAAAATTCTTGCTTGTTAGCATTGCCTTAAATTTCCTGTCATGTCAAGGGAATTTTTATTTAAGTGGAGAGTTTTCGTACTTTCACGTAACGGATGCCAAATTGTTTGTCATCTTAGAAGCCAATTCTTCAGCTACCACGAAGATGATGCCATTCGAAGAATTTCAAAAAAGAGGCAACATTATCGACATATATGCGGTTCAGTTTTTCAAAGGCCGTCCAACCGGTACAGTGGTTAGCGTCGCTGGCTGCCATGCCGAAGTGCCTGGGTTCGATTCACGGAGAAGGCATGGATGTTTGTAAAAGTGTAGACGTCGGTGCGGCATGGCGGCACTTTAAATATGCGGCGAGCCGAAAGTCCTCTCGTGTAGTTTGGTGGAAGGGTAGAGGGGTGGAGATCCTCGGACGCGTCCCCCCGGCGTGCTCTCCCTCAAAATTGAGGGCGGAACTGAGCCAAATTGCATTGTCACCTGTAAGGTGCTTAAGGCTGTTGCCAACGACAGGAGTAATCTTGGGCTTCTTCACAAGAGGAATTTCGTGTACTTGAGCTGTCTATACGTCAGACAAGTGAGCATAAGCAACAACAACACAGCAGTATTTCATAGGTTTCATTTGAACATCTGAATGAAAGCTTAGGTCGCCCAGAGGGTATATGGGCTAGGGGAGCCTACTGCGGTACCGCAGAGCCCGATTCGAATCCCGAAGAAGGCACGGATGTTTGTAAGTGTATAGTGTCCGTACGGCATGAGGACACTATAAATATACGGCAAGCCGAAAGTTCTCTCGTGTGGTTTGGTGGAAAGGGAGAGGATTGGCAGACCCCCGGACCACCCCGGCGTGCTCTCTCGAAATTGGTGTGAAAAAAGATGTCCAACCTTTCTTTGGAGTAAGCTCTGGCAAATATTATTCCATATACTAGGGACGCGACAGCAACAACAACCATTCTTCCGTGTAATATGGACATAACAACAACGATGGCAAATGCTTAGAAAACACGTATTACTCAGCAACAAATGTCACACAGAACGACCCTATAACTTAGCTGCACAAATCTGCTTCTCACCGGGGAAATATGCGGCCGTTAGTGTATATGTGCCCTTATATTTATCATTAATTATGATAAATATCCATACATTGTGAGATGTTCATATCTAACTCATATAATGATTGCTAATTCGCTAAGGAAATAGTATTCATTAACGATAAATGAACCAGACGAAAGATTTTGTCTCCAAGGTAACAAAAATGTAATAAAAACGGTAAATCTAATTAGCAGAAAAGTAGCTATACTAAAAAAAATATTTATATATTATCGCGACTATTATCATAAGTCAAGACAATTGTTAAGGTATTTTTTCGAAAATGAATATATTTTATAAAATCTCCCGCTAACAATTTTTAAAACTTTGGCTGAATTTACTTTATTTTTTACTTTAAAATATATTGTTACGAATTTTGTACATAGATAGATAACTTTAGTGCAATTATATGTGAAATTGCTTAATTTTTCTCTGCAATGTAAGATTAGAAAATCTAAAAGTTATTAGCAACGCCGGAAAAGTAAGAATACAGGGGAAAATCCATTTAACATTGATCATATGGATATTTCGGCTATCTTCGGAGATATCTCCAAGCTGATAACGGTTTTGGCGACTTCATTTGGCAAGACGTCACCGAAATTGGCGACCATTTGACAAAATTTGGTCCGGTGACTGTATACTGTAATTGAATAAATATAATTAATCACTATACTAGCCGCAATCATATTTCGAACCTCATACTGTTTTCCTGTAATAATGTGCAAAGTACTAGAAATATCTCGGAAGCCAATTGAAAACTATGTAAGACGGGAGATAGCATTTGCATTCAGTTTGTTAGCTGTTGTTGTTTTTGTTGCGAGCTGATAGTTCAGCTTGAGAACGGAGATATTTGCGCGTTAGCTTGCAGAGACATTAATATTTTTTGGAAGAAAGAGATGTAAAAAATGAGCAATGCCCTCACCGGGATTCGAAATATCGACCTTTTGAAATAGGCTTCCAGCGTGCAGACCACTACACTTTGAAGGCACGCGAAGATGGCGGGAGAAATAAATGATATACTCCCGCTTTTAAAGGGCGGCTGGGGATTAGGGGACTCAGTCGCCAAATCCCGCTGCTGGAGAATCATCACCCACTACCTCTTTTTGTTCTGGCGCCACTGATAGAGACACTAGGTTTTTTTTGGAAGCAGGAAAGACAAGAAATGACCAATGCCTTCGCGGGATTCGAACCACGGACCTCAAGAATATTCATCGAGTGTGCTGACCACTACACCACGAATGATGCCAAGAAGGCGGGAGAAATACCTCATATGCTTTCTCTTTAGATGCGCTTTGCACTGCGTTGTGTTAAACGTTCTTAGTAGTCTAAAGCGTAACTACTGATTGTACTTTGTGATACTGTGAACACCAGTACTAGTTGCGTATTCTTCCGAAAAATCCAGAACATTGAAAGAGTTTATTTTAATAAAATAATTTTTAGTAATCTATCACCGGACCTATGTGCATTCAATCTACAAGTATCATGAACCCGTATGCACGCAACAATACAGGGTGTTTATAAAGTCCCGGATCCATTTTGATGTTTAATAACTCATAAAATAATGAAGATATAAACAAACTTATGGCATTTATTGATGGAATAATTTACATATTTTCCTTTTCAGGTTTGAATATCTTTACTTTTGTAAACATCGTCTGCGCGTATGGTTATTTTCAGATAATTTCGTTTTGAAGTCTAAATATCGTCTGCTTATTAATTGCATTTTTTTCTCTTTTGTTTTTGGCAACAGTTCTCTTTTGTTTTCTTTTATTATCTTTGTTTTTGTTCTCTTTTGTTGTTGGCTCTTTTGCTTTTGTTTTGGCAAAGCCAGAATTACAACCGCATTAGTCTCTGTGGATGCCGACATGCTTGCCAGTACCTGGCTTGAAATTGAATATCGACTTGATATTCTCCGTGCGACGAAGGGGGCACACGTGGAAGGTCACTGACAAGGGTCATGAAACTTTTTGAGTCTATCTAACCATTTATGTTATTAATTGTAATCTATCTTTATTATTTTATGAGTTATTAAACATCAAAATGGGTCCGGGACTTTATAAACACCCTGTATATTACCTGTAATAAACTGAAAAATGGAAAACGACGTCAATCAGTACTTTGATGTAATGACGAAATTATACAGTATTATATTATGAATACTTGATGGTTAACAGATGCCGTAATTTTTATGAGAGAATGCTGAGTGCATTAAATTGATTACAAAGGCAGGTTTTCTTACTATGCACTTGAGTGAAACTGACTGAAATTCAATTCTTTTTGGTTCCTTTGAACATTGAAATAGTAGCGTAACAAATAAGACCTTACCTGAGGAATTTCCTTTTATGCAAATTACATTTTGTTGGAAGCTGTTCTAAAGAAGATTCATACACTTTACGAACTAAAGAAAACAAAAAGTGCTTTTACCAGCAAAAAATGCAATTTAAAAATTGCTTCAGGCTCCATACTCTTAATGCCTAAGAAACAAATTAAATAAAAAAATTCCCCTTCTTGTGTCAAAAATTATTTTTGAATCAATTTCACACGAAGATAATCAACCAAACGAAATAATGAATTATGACACAATGGCAGGGATAACATATTCTCTTCATTTGATCTTAGATTCATAAAGATTCTTTGATGAAATATGTTTGGACTACAAGAATTTTTCTGCAGATCCGTAGGTAAAGTACATAATAGCAAGTTCTCTTTCTTTTAAAAATATTCCCCTATCAATATACATTAACTTCGCATCTCAAATAAGATTAGACAAGTATTATTTTGTGAGGTAGCAGAATTGGACTCGGGAGAACTCCCAAGTTCCTTATTTTGGTAATCATTACAGATGTTTAAATATAGTGGATTTCAAACCTCGTTCATAGATTATTTAAATAATAAAAAAATTAGAAAATCTGGAATGTTTCAGATTCCAAATTACGTCCAATAGGGCATTTTGTTAACGTTTTATGTGTTACCTTTATTTATTAAATATCATGTTCTTCGCACCTTAAACCATAAAATTCAGTTCAACAGCAATATCGCAAAATAATTTTAAAATGAGCATATCTTTAGAATTTCCAATACACAATAAAACGCTGGATATAATTTTTTTTCGAAGAGTGTCGCCATTGCTCGCTTTTAAATCGTTGAGCTTGTTCATCAAAAACTCGTTAACGTTTTACAGAATATGAAATAAATATTAAAACAAATCCCAAATTTGGGCTTCCAGATGCGCATATTTGTGTGAAAACGTATGTTATTCAAACTTGGGTGGGTCTAGGTACCGTTGTTTTATCATATTTGGAGAAATATATATACATTATTCCCCATTATTCAATTTCTTTAAATATAACACAGGGCGTAACGTTTGTTGGAAAAAATCTGAAAAGTGCCGTTTATAGTGAATCAACGCAAAATCGCAAAACGAAAACAATAGTCCTTCAGGGACAAAGCCTTTCGACTAATAATGAAGTAAACAATATGCTAAATATGCTCGAAAATTTAATGTAAGCAAGTTTAATTTATTCATAAAACATTGATAATATAATATATATATATATATATATATATATATACATTGGTTATCATAAATTTAAAAAAAAAATCTCTCACACTGAGAAGTTCCTACCTATCGCTTAAATTCAAACTTGGCTGCACTTCAATTTAGCATAAAGCTGAAACGCGCGTTCATTCTAACGGGAAGTTGAAATAAGAACACATAGGAAAGGAAAATTAAAATAAAACTTTATTAGTTTAAACTAAAACCTTACGCTTTAACCAATTATTAAGAACAACAAAATTCAATCATTTTTAAAGCAAAAAAATGGACAATTTACAAGCATATAAGAATAAAGAAACTGAACTTACTGAGCCGAGTAGCAGAGTGGATATATAAATACGTATATTTATATGCGTTTGGTATATGCATGTGCGTGTTTATATGCAACCAAAATAGGAAGTTCACATCTGTATGTTTCAGAAGTCCTCTGTACAAAAATGCAACGTTCTGAGGCTACTCGTTTTTGAGTTAGGCGAGATATATACATTCGGACGTACTTACAGATGTCACGAAAAAAATGATTTTAAATCAGTTTTATGATTCGTTTGGGGGAAAAGAGTCTTTTATTCGGTCCTTGCGTACAGATATCATGCAAAGACGTCGTTAAATTGCATTCGATAGTGGTCAAAATGAATATGTTCTTTGAAATATGATACCCGAAATTTTTCGCTTTTACAATAGTTTCTTTTTACTTCGTACAAGGAAGTAAAAAACTGAGGTCACCAAGTCAGATACTTTTGGTGCAGTGGATTGAAACCAAAAAGGTAGGTGCAAAGTTACATGTTATAGCAATCCCCTATACAAAATTTCAACGTTATGTTGTTACTGCACGTTAGAGGTATGCGAGATACGTACATACGTACGTACTCGCAGAATTCCCAAAAAACCACTTCTGAATCGATATGTAATCCATTTTATAATCTTTTATTAGGGAAAAAGCCCTTTATTCTGTACGTACGTATAGATGTCACGCAAAAGCATCGTTCAAATAGATTCAAGTGTGGTCAAAATGGATATTTTCTTTGAAATATGATACCCGAAACTTTTCTCGATTAAAATTCTTCCTCTATTGCGTACATGGAAGTTTAAACTCAAATGCAAAAGTATAAATCGCCTACGTTACTTACGGTAACATTTAAATGTAACAAAATTGGATCCATTTATTTTTATTTCAGTTTTCTATGTAACAGTTTTTCTCCTTGACGTAGTTTCCTCGTTTCATAGCATTCATTATATTAACAATAAGAATTAGCTTTTTCTAACCAAAGCTGCTTAAGAGATATTAATTGGCTGTTAAGAAACTGCTGTTTTTATGTATAAAAACAAAATTTTACAAAGTATCCATCTATTTTAAACTCAAACTTCTTTCATTTGTAAAATGCAAGCATTGTCTGCTATTCAATACCTTATCTTTTCCAGGCTTTTATTAAACTTTAATTTTCACGATATGGGAGAAATCCGCTTAGCTATAAGCTTTTCTTGTAACTTCTTTTAAAACACAGCATCTTAAAAAATATTCAATTTTTTTAATTGCTATGTTTTAGAAGAAATTAATAACTTTAAGTCTGTTAGTTTTCTACAATTTTGATTTCGTTTTTCGAGAAACACGTGCACGTGTGCGCAAACTTTTAAACTCACCTTATTTTTAATTATAATAAAATACAACGTATTAAGCAAGTTTAAAACAGAATACATAATTTGTCAGGACTGAGTGTTCGGTGCATATTATTGGCGAACATCTTCGATAAAACTTTTAAGTCCTGATATTGAACAGGGAGCTGAATGCAGCTATGTTCTGTGGTAGAAAACTGTGGTTAAGTGGTAGAAGAACTGCACTTCAGAAGGATTTAAAATCCTCTTTTATTAAATCACAATTATATACAGCCACTTCCCAACTCGGGAGGGATACAGAAAATAATGACCGCACTTGGGTCTAAACTGAACAATCAAATAATTTAAAATAAAATTAAATAAAAATTAAGTAGTCGTTGCTCACAGAGGTATGAATGCGAAGTTGGCCTCTATGCTAAATGGTGCGTAGCAAGATTTAACTAATACTAACGCACTTGGATTTACTTCAATAAGTAATAGCGTAACAGCGCTACGGCTTAGAATTTAAATACTAGCTAGTCAGGCGAACATTGAACAGAGTAGCAGTGGTCTGAGACTAAAAGCTCTCTCACACTGAGTAGTTCCACGCTACCATTTAAATATAAACTTGGCTCCACTTCAAATTAGCAAAAAGCTGAAACGCGCGCTTATTCTAACGGGAAGTTGAAATAGGAACAGATAGAAAAAGGCAAATTAAAATAAAACTTTGTTAGTTTAAACTAAAACCTTACAAATTCTCCACAAATATAATATATCAGCAAAATATCACCGTGAAATATATGATTCACTGAAAATTAACTCTTTGAAAATTAAGTTTTTTTTAATGGAGTAAAAAGTAGTTTTAAGCAGAGAGGCTGAGAAATGTAAAGAACGTTAACTTATCATTTTTGAAATGATTTGAAATGATATGATTTATAAAACACTATCAAGCAGGCCTGTCAGATGAGCAAGCTAAAAGCAATATTTATAAGTTTTGTGTGCTTAAAATTGAAAATGAAATGGACTGTTAATTTATTGTACTGTACACAAAGTTGCTCCCTGCGGCCAAAGAAAAATTTGGGAGACCTATTTACACCAGAAAAGAAAATGCATAAAATCATTTCAATATGAATAAAATCAGTTCATTCTTTCCAAACAACAACCAATAACTGTTTGGATAAAATAATTAATCAGGATACAAGAAACTTTGACACTATAGGTATACTTTGACTTCATATACGACTTCACTTTGACTACCACTTTGACTTCCACTTTGACTTCATGATTTAAATTGAATGTAATATAACAAAGTTTTCTTAATATCAATAAAAGAATTAACGTGGCAATAACATACCTTGTCAATTATCCTAATCTTAAGCAAAAAAAGTTGCCATCAACAGCTATTTATTTAAAATGCTGACATTAACAAAATATTTCGACATACAATGAAGGTCACATGCAGTCGCGTGCTTTGTTTAACGTCATAATATGGCATTATATAATAATAATATGTTTAATGTTTGGCAATGCTGTTTTTATTTCACATTTTAAATTTACTAATTTCTGCTTAACATGTAAGGTTTTAGTTAAACTAACAAAGTTTTATTTTAATTTATACTTTTCTATCTGTTCTCCTTCAACTTCCCGTTAGAAGAAGCGCGCGTTTCAGCTTTATGCTAATTTGAAGTGGAGCCAAGTTATATTTAAGCGAGATGTAGGAACCTCTCAGTGTGAGAGAGCTTTTAGTCTCAGACCACGGTCGCTCTATTCGACGTTCTCCTGACTAGCTAGCATCTAAATTCTAAGCCGTAGCGCTTTTACGTGATTACTTATTGAAGTAATTCCAAGTACGTTAGTATTAGTTAAATCTTGCTACGCACCATTTAGTTTCAAGGCCAACCTCGCATGATAGCTCTGTGAGCAACGACTATTTACTTTCTATTTAGCTTTAGTTTAAAATTGTTTGATTGTTCATTTTAGACCCAAGTGCGGTCTCTAATTTCTGTATCCCTCCCGAGTTGGGAAGTGGTTGTAAATAATTGGGATTTAATAAAAGAGGATTTTAAATCCCTTTCAAGGGCAGTTCTTCTAACACTTAATCACAATATTCTACCACAAAACATAGCTGCATTCAGCTCCCTCTTCCAGATCAGGACTTTAAGGTGTCACGAAGATATTTGCCAAGAATTTGCACCGAACACTCAGTCCTGACAAACGAACTCTACGATATGAAAGTTAGTAGTGGCAAAGCTTTCCGAAAAAGAGTATTTTTACCTCCACCGTGGGAGACTGTTGCCACTCGAAAAAATGAGAGCGAAAATTAGCGTTTTCAGAGATTTTAATTAATATCGCAGTTAATTAAAGCCGTACGAAGATGAGAATGGTCGAAATGGTTTCCCATGAATTTTTGAAATCCGAAGGGGACCCCTATTGAAAACGCAACTGTTCGCCGTTCCGGAAGCGATACTGTTAAAAAAAAGGAAGAAGAAGAAGGAGAAGAAAAAGCAAGCGCGCACAGATTTAAATAGTAAAGATTATAGTACTTATTTTATTTTATTAACCCAAAGGGGCAATTTCCCCAAAAGCTTTATTAATTTCGATTTGGCATTTTGCGTTCATTTACTACAAGCATTGTTTCACTTTCAAATTGTTGCCATCAAATATTATCGTCCTGTATTACATTTAAAGAAATTACCTGTATTACATTTGAAGAATCTGCATAAATGTATGTATGTTTCTCGTACTGTAATAAAACAACGGTACCTAGAGCCATCAAAGTTTGATTATTGAACGGTTCCAGTCGAATATGGGGGTCTGAAAGCCCAAATTTGAAATGTGGAATTCGTTTAATTATCGATTTCATATTTTGTAAAATGTTAACCAATTTTTGATTAGCAAACTCAATGATTTCAAAGTGAGCAATAGCAACGTTGTACAGAAAAAAAAACACTTTTATATCCAGCCCACGAGACTGTGCATCGGAAGTTCTAAAGGTATGCTCATTTTAAAATTATTTTGCGATATTACTGTTAAACTGAACTTTATGGTTTAAGTGCGAAGAACATAATATTTAATAAAAATAAAATCTGAAAGGTTTCAGATTTTAAATTACGTCCAAAGGGGCATCCTTTAAACATTTTGTATGTTACTTTCATTTATTGAATATCATGTTCTTCGCATTAAACCATAAAATTCAGTTAAAGAACAATATCGCAAAACAATTTTAAACTGAGCATATCTTTAGAATTTCCTGCACGCAGTCTCAAGCGCTGTAGATAAAAATGTTTTTTTCTGTACAACGTTGCCTTTGCCCGCTTTGAAATCCTTGAGTTTGTTCATCAAAAATTCGTTAAAGTTTTACAAAATATGAAATCGTTAATAAAACAAATTCCAAATTTCAAATTTGGGCTTCCAGATGCCTATATTCGCAGCTGGATGACGGCATTCAAAATTCGATGGCTTTAGGTACCGTCGTTTTATCGAAATGCGAGAAACATACATACATTTATACACATTCTTCTTTATTTAATTTCTTTAAATATAATACAGGGCTGCAATAATTTGTGAAAACAGTTTAAAAAGTGATACAGACTTTTAAATCGCAAAACGAAAACAGTAGTCCTTCAGGGACAAAGCCCCTTTGGACTAATAAATAAAATTAACACACAGAATGTTAAAAAAATGCCCCTTTGAACGTAATTTAAAATCTGAAACCTTTCAGATTTTTTTAGAAAAAATGTTTTATATTTTAATAATATATTGTATTTCAATTAGTGTATGTATTTTTGGATTTTCACCTGTTTTACACTTATTTCTAACAAACCACTGAGAAATGAAGAAACGTGGCTGAAAGATGAGTACATCTGTTTTGGACTTTGTGGCAGGCATCTTAATTTTAGTCGAGACGCTTTAGATTCAAACGGTATTCAAAGTATTCCTTCCTCTTTTCCCCTACTTGAATTCTGTCAGGATGACCTTTCGGATGCCCAGTTATTAATGGGTGTCCGTTAGGCATAAATATGGCCATCACAAGCAAAGATCTTACTTGACATTCTTACAAAGTCTTACATAGTGCTTCCATTGACTACATTACTCCTCACACTGCATCTAATATACCTTAATAAATAAATATAAATAAAAATCTAATCAGACATTTACAAAAAATTCTTACGAATTATAAATAAATATTATTAATGATTACATTTATTTCCACTAGAGGAAATAAACAATACTAAGAAATAAAATTCCAAGCTTTTATTAAATGCAGCAGTTTTCGGGAGAATGTTGTAATTCAAAGATAATAAGGAAGAATGAGTAAAGGCGTGGTAATTATATATATTTAATTACTTTGTTTATCTCACTGCTTTTGTTTATCTGTTATAGCTCATTTACTAGCGACAATACGCAGATACATAACCATCCTTTTCTTACATGCGAAGAGGTAATAAATATACATGTATTTCAATTTCATATTTAATTATCTTCATTATTTTTTTCGCTATGTCATAATTCTTTCTTTCACGAGTGTATTACAAAGGTAGGCAGATATTTAAGAGTTTTAGGCAAATTATTTTTATTAAATTCTTTTCGCATATTAGCAGAAATTGGAAAAAAAAGAATGAAGACTGTGTGGGACTGTGGTTTTTGAACTAATATGAAGTACTTTCTATGTTATTTTCGTAAGTTTTGTGTGCATAAATGATTTTTTCTTTTATATTCTTTTCCAAGTTCCAAATGAAGTTCTCTGATGAAACTCATAGAATTATTTGCTGTGTTTAAAATCGTAACTTATTAAGACGTTTTTTTTTTTCATCTCTCTCTTTTATTTGGCAATGTTTCTCTTAAAACAATTGCTATCTGTGAAGGAATATTTGTCGGTCTTTGAATTACCTTGTAGAGTCATTAACTTTAATTGATGCCAGAGATGTGAAAAACGTACAATATCCTTGCCAAGACTCGATCTTGGACCTCTCGAATACGCGCCGAATGTGCTACCGTTACACTACGAAGGCACGGACGGAAGGAGTGTAGGGTTTCCTTTATTTTTCTTGACAAATTATTTTAAGTTTGATACCTTTCCTGTACTCCTCAAATTCCTCTCGCCTTTCCTCGCCAGGATGTAAATTTAAAGCTAAGTGAAGTGAGTATTTAAACGGGTGAATCTCTGAGTTTATTCACAGCGTGTTTTCGCTATCCAGCCCACATTTCGTTGCTATCTCGCTGTTACGCTAGTATGCCCCTTGGCCATTTCAAATACCATCCAAATTAGCCGTAACCTGTGCGAGAATTCCCAGGTCCTTTGTAGGATCTAGTTTAGTTTATGTGGAATAGAAAAGACAGATCTTACAGGAGGAAATATTTTATATACTGCTCCTTTTAGAGGGCAACGGGGGATTAGGTTACCCAGTCGCTAAACCCTGATGGAGATAAATTATTGTCCACCACTTTTTATTTCGGGCGCCATTTGTAACGTCATTTGGTTATTTCGGAGCAGTAGACTTGGAAAATGTGCCGTGTCCTCCAAGGGACTCGAACTTGGACCTCCGGAATACGCGCCGAGTGTGCTACCGTTTCCCCACGAAGGCATGCTGAAAGGAGAGTGAAAACATCTTATAACCTGAAATGGCTTACGATGAAAACACGAAAGTAATTTACTTGATATTTTTGCATAAAATTAGGTTCATCCAAATTCTAATTATTTTAAGTTAATTATAGTATTTAGTATTTGAAGTGTAATGGTTTCAAAATTATTTTGCAAAGCCATTCTTGATCTTTTGAGTAATAACTTTTAAATTTAGAGCCAGACGTATAATTTTTTACTAATACGTCGAGTGTTACTGAGATTTCCTTTGAATTGTTTCAATGCATTTCAATCTGGATCTTTCGTGACATAAGACAGATAGAGGTTTTCAGATGTGCTGTAATATATGATTCTATTTTATTCCTACTGCTTTTAGACGCAGCAAGAACAGCTTCATAATTGGTTAAGCGGTTAAGGCTCTGAATTCTGGCAGCATGGATTCGAACGCAAGCAAACGGAACGGTTGCATGTTTGGTTTTCGCGCTTTCTTTCTTCCCATGTGTAAAAAGTTAAATATGAGCAAGTTTCTATCAGGTCTGCCAAAAAGGTTTTGCTTCATTCAAATAACCTAACCAAACCACAACAAAACAAAATGGATATTTCTCTTTATACTTCTTCAAGGCGGTATCATTGAACGCGTCGACAGAAACATTCTCCTCATTAGTCACTTTTTATTTGCATACATCTTTTTTAACATATGTTATTCGACAAAAAACTTTTAATCATATACTTCACTTTAGTTATTTTTATTTATGTTGTTCATGTATAATTTAGTTAATAATATATACACCCAATATATATACATATGATGGATATATATATATATATATATATTGGGTATACAAATAAGTTTTGAGAGTTTATTTTTGTAACTTTGAAGCTTTATTCATTATTTAGTATGATGGAAAAGGATTTACTTTATTTAGACAACATCAGCTGTAAATTTGACTATACCTTGAATCAATTAAAAAAAAACTTCGTGTTATTTAAGATTCTTTTAAACATCAGTACATAAAAATTATTTTATATCATGTACTTGATTCATGTGGGAAATATTTAGTAAACGAAGAAAGAATTTACTTTTATTTGGCCTGTGTCAGATATAATTTCGATTTTGCCGTGAATAAATTTTAAAAACCATCATGTGACATTTAATAATTTTTTTTAAACGTGAGTTCATTAAAGAAGAATTTTTTTCCGACAGCATTTTCGTAAGTTTTAGGTAAGCAGTGATTTTTGTTACCAGTGAATATATCTTTTCTATAAAGTAAAGTAAAGTAAGTAAGAGTGTAACGATAAAATACGTCTGAAAAATAATCCTCTTTATCCAATACGGTTCATTACATCTTGTTTCAAAATGATATCAAGCAAAAAACTATATTTTTCAAGATTGAGGTTTATCAATTGACTAAATTATTAAATAAAATTTGTATCTTTTATCTTCTCCCCTTAGAGAGAAGTATGCAATTTACTTGTAGAATAATCATAGAGCAAATCAGGAGCCAAATATAAGAGTTACAAGAAATTTATTTTCTGCTGTTCCCCAGTGCGTTTTTTTTTTCAACGTCTTTTCGCAATACACGTCAACCGAGGCATTTGTCTTCTTGAAGAAATCCCTGACTTGTTCAAAACGTAGCGGATCTCCCCGCCTAACTTTATTTCATGCCAAATTTGCTCCGCTCCGGAAAATCTTTCTCTCCCGTACTTTTTCTCTATTTTTCCTCGGATTTTTTTTTCTTTTTTGATGCTGACGAGGAAGAAAGTGTTAGAGTGTATTACATGTGCCATATTTCAATCAGGGTTGGTTTGAGTCTTACATTAAAGTTCTTGCAATAATGCAGTTTCTGACTTGATCCCATTTACAAAGTTGACTAAACCCTACCATTATGATACTGAAGAAATTATTGTTTTAATTTACTTCCCACTTTTGTTATTTATGGATATTTTTAGTTCATAATTCGCTTTAATATTTTGGTAGAATTAATAAGTAACTGTTGTACATCGGACTTTTAAATATATCAATGATTCTAAACTGTAAAAAATATTCGCAGTTTTTAATTCTCAAAAGTAATTATCTTGGGAATCCTTATCACTGTGTAGAGTCATTAGGTTATTTCGAATCAGGAGAGACGAAAAATGAGCAATGTCCTCGCCGGGGCTCAAACCACGGACCTTTTGAGTGTGCTGACCCTTACACTACGAAGGAATGTAAAATAATGCCTGAGAAATTGTAGAGACATCAGGTAATTTTGAAACAGGAATATTGAAAAATGAGCAACGCCTCTGCCAGGAATCGAACCATGGACCTCTCGGTTACGCGTCGAGCGTGCTGACCACTACACCACGAAAGCATGCGGAGAAAGCTGGAGAAACACCTTATAAACTCCCCCTTTTAAAGGGCGACTTTGGTTTTGGGGACCCAATCGCCAAATCCTTGTGGTGAAGAATCATCATCCACCTCCTTTTTAGTTCGAGCGCCAGTGTAGAGACATTAGGTGTTTTTCAAGCAGGAATATTGAAAAATGCCCAAAGCCTTTGCCGGGAATCGAACCACGGACCTCTCGGTTACGCGTCGAGCGTGCTGACCACTACGCCACGAAGGCATGCGAAGAAGGCTGGAGAAATAGCTCATAAAATACCTTATAACTAAATATCACTTCCAGCTCATTCCGTCAGTGCTATTTCTTATGGTTGCATCATAAATGAAATGTCTAACTGTTAAATATGTAAAGTTATCTATAACCTCTATACAAAGTTATTTGCCCGATTCGTTAAGTTTTATTAAAACGTATAAAGAGAATTTTAATCGTTTCTCAGCTACCCATAGAACTAGAGTGTGCCTAAACCTTTTTCATTAAAAACAGCATCTTTTGCACTTAGTTTTTACTTTCTTTACTAGATTGTAATGTCTTGAGTGATGAACACTAATTTGATTTTTCATAGAAAATTACGCATACTCTCTGTACCTGCCATTAAGTTAGATCTTTCCATTGACACATTACAAAGGCGCTCTCCATCGGCATCCATTTTAAATGTAAGATAAACTATGAAGCTTTAGACGACTGGTACTCCGAATTGGGGGCTGGGCACAGGGCTAATCACCTTGCCTAGTAAAAACACTCCCGATTAAGGAAGCTCAAAAAGAATTTTTCGAGCTGATATATTCCCAACGGCCTGCATGGCTAGCATAAAAACCTGTATATATAAGACTTTTATTAGACCTGTGGCCCTGTATGGAAACGAATGCTGGACACTTAACAACAAAGGAAGAGCTATTTCTGATATTTGTAAGAAACATTCAAGAAAGATTTTTGGACCAGTGTGGCAAAATTTACTGTGGAGCATATTATGAATATGAATATATATTCATAATATGTATATATATAATATATATATATATATATATAAATAACTAATCCATGAATATCCATGAAATATTCATGAAATATAACTAATAAATATAACTAATCCATGAAATATCCATGAAATATTCATGAATAATCCGTGAACTCTATAGAATATAATAATCCATGAATATAATAAGAATATAATCCATGAATATGATAAGAATATAATAATCCTTGAATATAATAATAATATCCATGAATATAATAAGAACATAATAATCCATGAATATAATAAGAATAAAATAATCCATGAATATAATAATAATATAATAATCCATGAAATCTATAGAAAATATAATTAACGTGATATTGTAAATGCATTATGATTTTTGGTGCTAAGAGAAATAAAAAATGAGCAATGCCCTCGCCAGGACACGAACTTTGGGTCTCTCGAATACGCGCCGAGTGTGCTGGCCATTACACCACGAAGGCATGCTAAGAAGAGGGGAGAAATACCTTATAATACCGTCAAAATTGCAAAGGCATCTCGTATTAGATAACTAGGTTATATTTATAGATATGATGATGCATTTCTTGGTAAAGAGATAACTTTCTAAAAAATAGAGGGGAAAGAACGAAAAAGAAGATCACCGACTAGATGGCTGAATAATGTGGAAAGGAATTTGAAACTGGTAGGGATAAACCGATGGGAAGCTGTGGCGCCAGATAGGGTCAGATAGAAAAACTTGGAGAAGCTTCCTTGGCAAGTAGCAAGTTGTATTGCTACCGAAGAAGCAGAAGGAGCTATGAAAATTTGTGCAATTAATCCAGTTAGCAATTTTAAGCTGACATTGCACAAATTATAGCTTTCATTGCTTTTAGCCATTCCATCTCTTATGCCCTTCAACGTACAGAAATATTTTGAAGATATGAGATTGATTGTTTTTTTCTGTGCTGCTAGAACTTTAACTGTGTCCTTTAATGAAACATTTAAATATCCTACATACGATATAACACCTTGGCCTTACCAACATATTCTGAAAGAGACAATTTAGTATAACAATAAACGTACAGTGGCTCACATTTGTTTTCAGACACTTGTGTGTTTGATATTTATTTGCATAGCTCTCGTGCTAAATATTGAAACTCAGACTCAAAATAGCTTTATAATATATTATTTTTTCTCTATTTTAAGCCTTACGTGTACAAAATAAGTATCATCAAAGTATTCCTTATAATAGAATCATTTATTCGAAAATATTTATTCGAATTACTCTTAATCAATAACTGACATATAATTCGAAAGTTTGTTAAGATGTTTTAGCAGATGATGTTCTTTTGTCATACTTTTTTTTGTTTTAAATGGAAGTACATCACAAGATTTATCGTCTGCGTTTGCAAACTATTTCTTGATCAGCATAATAATACATTATCAGTGTATTTCTTACTTCAAAATGGAAACACGCTATAAATTAAAAAAAAAAAAACCTCTGTTGAAATTTATTTATTCACCTGTTTAAAGATTATTAAGTTGTTATTATTATTATTACGAGTGTTCAAAACATAAAAATTATATCCTTGATGTAAAGCATTCAACTATCTTTGTAACATTAAAAATATGAAAATTGCCTGGAGATGTTAAAAATGCGCTTATGTAAACTACATTCCAACCTAAGAAGAAGACGTAACAAATTCCAAATACTAGTGCTATAAAAATTCTAGCGAACATGGAACATCTGTTTGCAATAAAGGTTAACCTCGAAACAGTCAGAAGTGCGATAAGAGTACATGGATACTACGAGCGATCAGCGAATCAGAAAATTTTACTATTTTCTAGAGGCGTTTCACATTAAAAAATCTTTCTGTTCTAGTTGACGACCCTAATTCCAATCCATCTTTGCCTTCAGCCTTTAAGGAAATTATGTTTTAGTTCTCGTTTCATCAACAGATGGCGCCAGTACCTTAAATTCTGTCCAGCCATTCTTATCTTTTCTAATCATCTTATCTTATCTCGTTCATTTGCACTTTGGCAGCTGAGGCTGACGATGGCTCGGTAAAGCCATCGAAACTAGTTCTGTTAAAATTTGCAATTTCGTGTATCATATTTAAGCGAAAATATCCATTTTGACAGCTATCGAACGCAATTTAACGATGCCTTTGCGTAACATCTGTAGTTAAATAACAGAATAAAGGACCCTTTTTCTTCCAAGAAATTAAAAAACTGATTTAAAATGGATTCTGAAGATATTTTTAGTGGCGTCTGTGAGTATGCACGTACATACGTATGTATCTCGCATAACTCAAAAACGAGTAGTCTCAGACCGTTCTGTTTATAGAAATTCTGTATATAGAACTGTAATAACATGTAGATGTGTACCTGCCTTTTTGGATGCGATGAGCCGCACCAAAAGTATATAAATTAATATAAACAACCACTCTGTTACTAGGCTCAGTGAGCTCAGTTAATTTATCCTTATATGTTGATAAATAGCACATTTTTTTTGCTTTAATATTTATTGAATTATGTTGTTGTTATCTTGCGGTTAAGATTTTTATGCCTAGTAAATCTGCGTGCAACATTTGTAGAATTATCATGAATTTAAAAGTTGTTTAAGTGCGGCTAAGCCGAATTATTTTTACTATAGCACCCATATTTGTTTACATTTGAACCTTAGCAGAATAGTGAATTTGTTGCCAATCTACAGAAACTATGCTGAGCAACAACAAAGATAACACCTTCTTTTATTTATTATTGCGAATTAAAGCATGCTTAATCCATTCTGGAATTTATTCCAGGAAATAAGTGTGTAAGTTTTATTTCGTAATTTTTAATATGAATATTTTGAGTTTTTATGTATTTTTGCCTTGCCGCGAAGTGAGAACAGAATTAATTGCCTGAGGAATACTGAATCGTCTGTGAAAAACCTGTTTCTTTTTTTGTTTGTTTGTTTGTTTAATTTCTTTTATACATAGTTTTAGATTTATTATAGTATTTGAATAGAACATCTGACAACGATTCGATAATTCTGCAGATGACATAATTTTTGTGCATTCTGAGTTATAAAATGAATGAAGTGAAACGCTTTGAACTGAACCTAGGGCCAGAGTGTCGCTATAGTAACCAAATATAGTGCATTTTAAAAGGTGCATTTATTCTATTGTGGTTTATGCTCTATCGGCGAAGTAGATTGAATTTAATCTAATAAGTTTAAAAGAAATTCAAGAAAAAATACCTATAATTTAACATTTCGTACAGGAAAGTCATGTGGTTTACTAAAATGTTTACTAAAATAAATCATTATATTATTTGGAAGAAACAATCTAAATTTCAGTTTCCTAATTTAAAAATAGTTAATAATTTATATGCATAAACCTTCAAATAATTACATGCATGCTGAGGGAGTTATTTATTATTGCTTCCTCCCAATACATTAGTAATAAGTAATTAGTAAATAAGTAAGTTTTGACATGAAATATAAAATTTCTAAAACGTTTCTTTCATTTGATGCTTGGAAAAAAATAAGTACTTGTTTAGAAAGATATTTAACTAAGCATTTCGAAACACTGAATAAGACCCATGGGAAATTTTACAAGCAAATCATAAGATAAAATATAACAATAAAAGTAGCAAATCCCAACTAGTTTAGCAAATGTTTCTAGCAGGAGCCAATTAAGCAGTTAAATAGATATTCATCTTATCTGTTGCTACACAGTTCTACGCTACAATTATTATAATTAACGAACATTTTTAGCAGAAATTTATTATCATCTGAAAGATGGGATAGATATTTTTAATAAAATTTGTTTTAAAAATGCTCTTTTCGAAACAATAAACTCTGTTCCACCCCAATCCAAGAATTAGTTAAAATAACATCAAGATGCACCACGCCGTTTGTAAAACCCCGTTAACTGCATCTTCATTAAAAATTCTTCGGGAAGTGTGATTAATAATAATAATAATTCCGCTCTCATCTCGAGCGTTCTGTTTTGAGATAACAGTGATTAATATTTCAATGTCTGGAAACCAACAATTATTACTTTCAAAATAAGCGAACGGAAGAACTGAAGATTAAAAAGATAATAGCCTACAATTTTAAAAAACCATTAGCTTTGAAATGTTCCCGGATATTTTTTAGTTAATTTTTTTTTCCTCGCGCAACTTTGTGCATCGTAATTACGTGATGTGATGTTGGGTTTTTGTTTGGTTATGAATTTTGTAGAAGGTTTGCGACTGAGTTTTCTTCGAAAAATCTTCGGAGAAGCGAGGACAAGAGGTGAATGCTTTTAAAGGGCTTCTCATTTAGAATGGAAACTAAATTACTGAAAAAGAAATTACGCTTCAGACGAGATTTCTCTCGTGATTTCTCCTCCTCTTCTGCAGTTAACGTTAAACATACTTAAGATATGCATTATATAGGAAGCGGAAAATGGTTTTAAGATGATAAAGAAAAGTAAATTTGACAGGAATGTAAATCATGGAACGCAGTTTCAGAATTTTAATCGTTATTTCATGATTTTGATAGAATTATTATTTTTGGCTCTAGTGTAGAGTTGGGTGCCCTTTCGATTGGCGAAAAATTTTGTTCAGTTTTGGCGATTAAACCCCATTCCTGGTTACCATGAGAGTTTTAACATGGTTTTAGCTTCTTGATTTATTTAATTGAAAATAAATCGATGTGCACATGGACAAAGTCAAGGCAATGTGCAATGACTAGTTTGTGCAATTCTCTGATTTTTTTAAGCGAAAATAGGTCGATGTGTACATGGACACGGAGTTTGTGAAATTCTCTGACTTCTTGTTTTGGCTTTGTGTAGCGGCCATCTTGAAATTGGGTCTTTTTGGCGCCGATCTTGGCGTCAAAACAGAATCGCCAAAAAACAAGGGGCACCCAATTGTAAACTTTTACCTTATTTTTTAATCTTGATACTTATTGAAAAGGTGGGGTAGTCTTTTAATCAACAATTTTGAATTAGAAATGAAATACATGTTTCTCAATTTAACAGCGTACCGCATATTTTACGGAATGCTAGCAGCATCCCCCCCAGATGAGAACGCTGCGGCCAAAACAACACTTAAATGTTTTATGTACACTGGGAAAAAAAGGGACAGTTCTATATCTTCCGTTCTACTACGCTGATTCACAACATTCAAATTGCGTTTTCCATGTCTCGAAAGCGCGACTTAAGGTATGTATTAGATTTATATATAGCATTCTTCTAATATAGGTATTTTGGCACAGAATCCGACTTCTTTTGAAATGACATGCCACGTTTTTTTCCATATTTCGATTCTACGATTCAAATTTTGACAAACTGCCAGGTTTTGTAAAAGTCGCAAGAGTAGTTTTTAAAAAATTAGCTCTCAAAATTTTAGCTCCTCAATGTTAATTCAGGTTTGGTATGTATTTATTAATATCCCGTTTTTTTATTACACTTACTTGATTCCTTCTTTCACAGTTCGAAATTTAGACTCACTCCAAATAAAATTCCGCCATTTTTTTTATTTATTTTTAAAATTTGTATTTTTAAATAATTAAAAAAAATTTGAAAAACATTTTTAATTATAACCTATAAAAGTTTTGCCATAAACTTAAAGTAGATGTATTTCTAAGTATACCTGCAAAGAGTTAGAGCTTTTTATTGAAAATTTTCGAAGATATACGTAAATTTATATGTTGGCGCGTTTTGAAACATCGCATATTTATTGAAAGTATAATAACATCCAATATGGTTTACGCACTTTGCTAAAATTATTTGAAAGTAGGAACGATGTGACTTTTTTCCGCTCCTGCGCAATGGAAGAGATAGGAAAATAGGTTGCCATGTATTAGGAAATTCGCTAATTGAATTGTTCTTGGCGCATACTGAAAAAAATTCGCCAAGTTAAATTTTTGAATTTCTCCGTAAATTTCGCAGCAAACTTTACAAAATTTAATATTTAGACATAATTTGAGTCGTAGAATCGAAATATAAAAAAGAATTGGTGTGTTATTTCAGAAAAAGACCCATTTTGGGTCAAAATACCTATGTTCGAACAATGCAATATAAAACTCTAATATATATCCTAAGTCGCGCTTTCGAGACATTAAAAACGCAATGAATTTCGTCAATCGGCCCAGTAGAAAGGGGGAAATAAAACTGTCTTTTTATTTTTCTTTTTTTTTTCGCGCAGTGTACATCTCAAAAGAAAATGTATAGAAACATTTCAGTATGAATTAAATCAGTTCGTTCTTCCCAAGGAACATCCAATTCGTAAATAATTTTTTGTTGCCAAATCGAGAAACAAAAGCTTCTGACAGTTCTCGTTAAACAGTATGACGTCATGATTTAAATTTAATGTTATATAACAACTTTCTCTCAGTATCAATAAAAGAATTAACGTGGCAATAACTTATCATCTCAATTATCCTAACCTGAAACAAAAAAGTTGCCAACAGCAGCTATTTATTCAAAATACTCACATTAGCGAACATTTTCTGACGTACACTGATGTCACAGGCAACTGCGTGTTTTCTTCAACATCAGAATTTTAACTTACGTAATAATAATAATATGTTTAATGCATTAAGTATTTTCTTCCTCCGTTCTGCATGCCTTCGTGGTGTAACAATAGCACACTCGGCGCGCGTAATTCCTTCGTCTAGTTTTTATATAAAAGTAGCTTATGCGAGTAAATATAATCAACAGCTGAATGTTTGTATGTTTATTTCTGTTTATTTACTGAAAATGCTATATAGTTTCAAGAAATATATAATTTTCTGGATAATTTTTCTGTAAACGTTTAATCTTGAGTCCGTGAAAACATAAAAAAAAGATTCTACATATATATTTCAAATAGGATAGAATTATTTTCTTTATTTATTCTGTTATTTAAATTATTGTTCACATTTTAGCATTGTTATATGGTTCCGTAAACAATAACACTATTTTTAAAGTGGTTGTATGAATTGAAGTAACACCGTAGAGATTTCAAAATCAATTATTCTCTATTATTTTCTATTTAGAGAATATTTTCCGGTCTTCAGAGAACTAATTTAAATTTTCTCTTTGTTTCTGTACTTAGTGCATTTTAATTACATCGAGGTGAAGCGTCTGAGTTTAACATCAAACACTTAATTAGAATGCTGATTATTTCTTTTCGTCAATGCAATCAGTGAACTAAGTCGGGGAAATTCTTTGGCTTGCATTTTAAAATGAGTTCACAGTAAATATATTTTTCATAAATCTCTTTCTTCGCTTTCTTTCAAGAAATCTTTCCGAAAGTATAATATGAATTGTCTAAATTAGAGTTGAATATACAGATTTCCCAAAATAAAAAAAAATCATTATGAATATTACTATACATAATCGGAATTTCAATGTTTACATACGTTTACGTAGCTGACGATTGTCTTAATAAATATCATTTTCTTTCCTTCAGAATGTAAAACTCTTGTTTATTACAAAATACACTGCACCACCTATTTACAAAATTTTCTTATCTTTCAAGTATTGCTTTATACGATTGCGCATATACTTGGATCACGCACTGAAATTAATCTAATTTAATAAAATGTTAATGCCTTAAGTGAAACTGCGAAATAATCATAGACAGATAACTTGTTACAGCTATTCCAACTAAATATCTTCAGTTACACGAATAACTACGTTTATTTGACTAGCATTAAAAGTATACTAGTCACAATGTTGAGAATATAATCTCTTGAGATGTGAAATATGAATAGTAATTTTATTTAAAACTTACTGTGTAAGCTGATTCCTCTTTGTACACATACATTTAACATTTATCTAGTCGTAAACATTTTAAGTAAAAGAAGAAGTTCTATAATTTGGTATGTTAATTTTTAAAATGATGGAATATAATAATACAATTACATTTTTGCTTCCTTAAATTATTTATTGAAACAGACTAGCGCAGCATATAATCAGTATATAATTTATTTTATTTTAATTAAACAATTACTGGAATTTAAACCTTTCTTTACTCTTCACATGAATTCAAATTACATTTTGTGTATTTAACTGAAATTTTTGAATGTTTAGTTCAGAGCTTCTGGTAGCCGCGTCTTGCTTGTTACATACTCTCGCCACCCCTGCCTAAATTGTATTCCAGGTTTAGAGTATTGCTAGTAGGCGTTTAAATGTGTGACTAAATACACTCTATAACAAAAACGCAATCGACGCACCAAGAAAAATTTATTCTATTGCTTTGAAATTTCGTATGCATAAATGTTTTGACCAAATATTCAAATAATTAAAAGTTGGTGTCCAATGAATGAATAGCGCAGAGTACCGGAACTGCACATCCAGCAGATGTATATAAGGAGCTGTTCTTGAACTGTTGTTAAATATTTCTGTTGCATTGCAATTTAGGATACCTTTCAACGACTGAGAAAATGCCTCGCCGCAGGATTCGAGCTCATTACGAGCAACTGTGAGAGTTTGAAAGAGATCGTATCATTGGACTGAAAGAGGCAGGTTGGGCAAATAGGAGAATCGCTCGTCATATCAGTCGAAGCGATACGGCGGTTAGAAAGTGCTGGCAAGAATGGATGGACAATTTCAGAATCATTTGAAGTACGAACCGCACATGAGTGCCCACGGTGACCAATCACAGACGGCTGATAGAGCGAAATCTGTTCTTGTACTGAACTTCTTTACGCCACCTGCCACTCATGCCTTCACACTATCGAGCCAGATTAAAATTGTGCTTGGTGCGATCAGGTTGCAATGATGCTGACAGATGATGTAAAGTGACGAATCTCGCTTCCAACTGTGTCATGACGATCATCCAAGACGTGTCTGGAGACGCCCAGAGCAGCGTGCCGACACTGCTTTCACTATTGCACGCCACCCAGGCCCTCAACCAGGTGTTATGGCCTGTGGTGCCCTTTTCCTTGATAGCCAGATGCTTTTGGTCGTCATTAGAGGCACACTTACAGCACAGCGGTACGTCGAAGACATTCTGAGACTTGTTTTGCTACTGTTCCTTTTGCAGTATCATGGCCTTATTTTTCAGCAAGCTAATAGACCATAACTGTCAAATAAATATTAGATGTTGCAAAACGTTTGGGGGTACAGTAGATGTAATATAAGTATCTAGTGGTTGTTTAAATGTTTAAAGGACGTTTTCATGTTTTAAAAGAATTACAGGATTTATTTCAGGCAAATCGATAACTCGCTATTAGTCTAATGTCCTCTGCAGGACTTTGGCACACATTTCCAGATACTGTAGAGCCCTACAGGTAATATTTGACAAACACTTGCTAAATGATATTACTACTGAGAATGTATCATTTGAATCGGTTGCTTTTTTCATACAATAAATAATTTGTAATCAAATGAATGATAATGATTGTTAAGTAATAGGACTATAAATTTAGGATGAAGAAGTGTATAATATATAGCCCATTACTGTCCAAAGTATTACATGAAAAAGCACTTGTTTAATCATGAAGCACTTGGTTTGACTTAGCTTTTCCCTGCATATCCTCACCTTATTTTACTGAGAATGGATTGGATTATTTAGATTCTGGCAAAGCCCTTAAGGAGTCTCTGACTGAGGGAGGAGATATATACCTTTATGGAGCATTTTCTAAGGAAGAATCTCTCGCATTCAAGTTGCACATAAAGGAGATAGCGGAGACTTCTGTACAGCCTGCCCGTTCATCAGAAATCGAAACGGATAGAATTAGCAATGTTTACAGTTTTTATCGCTTTGCTCTTAGTTGTATGTTTTATTTTGCTGAGATTGTATAGGGACATAGCAGAACGCTACAAATAAAACTAAAAATTGTTGAAAACCCTTAGTCTTTACTTCCGAGGTTCATTATCAGAACAATATACATATATGGCCAAAACTCAAGATACGAAATAGTTTTCAAATAGCTACCACAGTCAGATAAATATTAGATGTTGCAAAACGTTTGGGGTTTAATAAATGTAATATAACTATCTAGTGCTTGTTTAAAGGTTTAAAGGACATTTTTATGTTTTTAAAACAAATCCGAAAGAATGATTTCTAAATTTGTGAAATATAGTAGAAAGGAAAAAAAAGAATGATTCATTTCAAAATGAGGTCTCACAGTAGACTGAGTGATGAACTGAGATGAAAAGATGTTGGTAGATTTAAAACTGGTTTGTCTCAGATTTGAGACAGGCTACCCAATCAGACATAAGACGTAGCTTGAGATCGCAACTCTCAGTCTTTACAAGTACCTCAAATGATGGAATCCAGATTACGGCATCAATTTGAAACCTAGATGCCATCACCGAGAGCCCGACACAGGCTGTCCAAGATACGCGACATTTGCGAAGGTTAGATACATAACATTAAAAACACAATGTGATAGAGAAATGACGGCTAAAGAGCGCTTGGATCTTGCACCTGCATCTGTAACAACAGCTTCCCAAAAAACTGAATACAGACACTCAGCTGAGTAAGCCTTCTAAGTCAGGCATCCGACAGAACGTGCTACACCGAAACGAAGTGTCCGGTTGACTATTCGTGATACAACAAGATTGAGGCCATGTCCCCTTCAGTGATGAGTTGAGAATCTTGACAAATCTTCATCTGTAGAGAACCTGAGGCCTGTTACCATCCCTCCTATACAATGGAAATAAACCATGTTTTTCATTTGTGAAAATAATGCCCTTGTGTAGGAAAAGAACGATATTGAAACATCGTACGTTATTATGTGTTTTCACTGCATTCACTGTTACCTCACAGCGTTATAGGGATCAATTAATTAAACTTAATGAGGAGATTTTCATGCAAGATGTTGGAGAATACTTTACTTTCTTATACACTAACGCGAAGGCACATACACTGAAGAGCCATTACTTTCTGACCACCGTGTTAATAACATGTCGGGTTAACTTTAAGCATCAAAACTGTGAGCACTCGTTGCCTGAGGTATCTGGTACTAAGCGCTTACTAACTGGTCCTGCAATTCCCGCACGTTGCGAGGGGGTAGCGTGGCAACACGAATTTGGTTTCCAAGTGGGACAACAAATGCTACATGGGATTAATGTCAGGTGAATTTGGAGGTCAAGGCATGATTAAAAGTCACTGGAATGTTCCTCAAATCACTCCCTGACGATTAGACACTTATGACATGCTGCATTATTCTGTCGGTAAACACCATTCTCCACCCAAAATACTATTACCATGAATGAGTGAACCTGGGCTGAAATGATGTTCATGTAGCGCACAGACATCAGGGATTGTTTAATGGGATTATGGGTCCTAATGTGCTTCATAAAAACATTGCCCACACCAAACTACCCCGTTACTGGCTTGTCTTCGTCCAACTGTACATCCGGCAGCCAGGGTTTCGTTTGGAAATAGGCGTATTACACATGCTTTTCGATGTGATGGACCAGGAAACGTCATTCGTCGGACCATGCAACTTTCTTCCATTCTTCTAATGTCCAATTTCGATGTTTCTTGGCACATTTCAGACGAGCTGGCGATGGCGTGCCGTCAGTGCAGAGACATGCTTCGGCATCCGGTTGAGTAGGCCCGTACGCTGCAGTGTACGCTGCACAGAGTGTTGGAGAAATACTGTCTGGGTCGCCACTGTTGTAGCTGATGATGATTTCGGCTGTTGCAGCTCTTCGGTCACGGCGAATAATGCGTAGCAACCTTCTCTCTCCTCTGGAATCAATACGCCGTCGACTGCACGGGAAAGAAAAGAATTGACATAAAAATAAGTGATTAATAAAAAGAAAACTTATAATTTTTCATGTTATTATCAGATTTCTTAAGATAAATATAAAGATTTAAATTTAATTCTTAACGAAACATTACAATTTATTGAATAGAAATTTACATAATATTAAATGTAGAAACTCAATAAAGTGGCATAGCAGCTATTTTATATTCATACCTTTTCTACCCAACACGAATACATAAACTTCAATATAAAAATGTTTCGCTTTCTTATTTTGTAATACCTTTACACAAAAACTGCGAACATGAATCCCATAGAATTTCCATTAGAGAAATTGCCTCAAATTATACTTGTGAAGAATTCCAGTGCATCATAATTTTCTCTGATTCTAATACCTGCGCTGACAGTTGAGGGGAAACTCTCAACTTGCCCAGGTCATTGTTGTGCTTATAAACACAATAATAGCTGCTCAAAAATCTGTCATCTGCAGTGGATTCCTGCGCACGTCGATGTTTCTGGCAATTAGTAGGCTGACCTGTTTCGTCAAAGAAGCCCGAAATACTGCTCAACTTTGCCACAGTTTAATCTTTACCCATGAAAATGCAGTAACCAGACGAAGGTCATCTCCCAACAAGTTATGAAAATTCCATTCGCGAGCTAAACTGCAACAGAATTATTTTCTCTACCATAGCCAGGACGGAAAACAAAACACTTTAAAGGAACGATACTTTTGGCCCTATTCCTCCTTTCTGCACTAACTGTTGGACAAGACAACAACAATACCTTCCTTACCTTGTAACCTTGTTTCTTATTGTTATAACTTACAGATTCAGGCATTATAAAATAAAATTTACGTCTTGTGCAAAATGAAGCCGTAAATATTAAGTGGTTAGAGAACACCCCCCTATCTGAAAAATAGAAAATCATAGTATTACATTTTAAAGATATTATCGCACCCTCGTAATGATCGCGTGGTGTGCGTCGTTATTACGTCGAACTAGCAACTGAAGGTGTTGTGGTCCTGGCAAGGGAAATATTTTATTTTCCTGTTTTCGTGCTTCAAAAACCCTTAGATTGATCTGATTTCTTTAATCTCCGTAGTTTCGCTTGTAAGATTCTAATTGTGCAGAAGTTTAAATCAATGACTTACAGATCCTGCTACATTAACAAGCGAATTATCTCAAACTTTAAGTTTAACAGAAGGCAGCACTTCTGTGTGTAAATAACCATCATCATTTGAGGGTATTTATGAAATTGGAATTCAAGTAACAGTTCATTTTAGTAATAAAATATTAAATTTTCAAACTTGAGCTAGACGTAATGTTTTCAAATGAATGGCTATCGACGAACAATGATTGATAAGCTATAACGACTTTACGATTAAACGTGAACGATGATTTATCGATGATTGATAATCTAGTTAAGAAGCTTATGATAACGACGTTAGTTTCATTTAATATTAGTAATTTCTGTAGTCTGAGAATATGTCAACATAAACTGGATGAAATATTATAAATAGCACAACTTTCTTAACATCAGCTAGCAAAATGGCTAAAGCCGGAATAATCTGTAGCAGAGCTTTTGGCAGCCTCACCTTAACTTTGTGAGCTATTGAAGGATCAGCCAGAGATTATTTTTACTTTGACTATTTTAGCCGATTGTTAAAATCACGCCATTTAGAATGCCCAAGCCAACTTATGTAGACCATTTTGAGCGCTCTTCGACTATGTTTCGAATTTGAGTTTTACAATTTACGTTATTTTAAATAAGCGCAGGTGGAATACGTCATTTGTACACACAAAGTGGTGTCTACAGTTTAGTTTAAAGATTTAATAAATAGGTTATTCTAACTTCCTTAGGACTTCCTCATCTTAATTCAGATAGAGTGATCATTCTCGTATCAGTCTATAAGGTCTAAAGAACATTGATACTATAAACTTCAGCGCAATTAGAAAGAACTCAACACCTTTTAAATGGAGCAGAATATAAGGAAATTACTGCATTCTCCTTGTGGAGGTTCTTGAGGTGTAACTGCTGAGCACTTTCAAATAGTTATTGGATAAACCAACGCTCGAATCCAGGCGAGGCCAGCTAGTTCCAGAAATAAAACTGGCGTCACTATAGCTTATCAATATCGATAGCGATTCATCTGAGCACATTACATCTAGCTCAAATCTGAGAATTTAATATTTTATTTCTATAAAATGGGCATATTAATATTAAAGTTAAAATAATTCTACCAAGTATTGTAATTTTGTTCAAATAAGCTTTAAATCCTGACTATCTGTTTATTATTTTAATGCTAGTGTGATTAAAGCTATTAAGAGTTCACTGCTATTGCCATTAAATGTGACTTTGATTTAAAGTGGCCCACCAGCGGCCGGGTAAAGTCGCTAAACACTGGCAATTCCGATTTGGGCTCGATTCCATGCGAACGGGCTTGCTGCATAGGCGTTTTCGTGGTTTTTCCTATGTGTAACGGATACGAACCAGTTTCACTTAAAACGTACTCCGTGAAGGCATCCTTTCCGTTAGGCAGATAGCCTTAGTATATTTTGCTGTAATCTCATTAAACCAAACCAAATCTTGATTTGAAACATTTTCAAGTGAACCACAAACGAGATCATTAAGGCGTAATACGTGAATAAATTTTTTTAGCCTGCTTACAATCGTGTTGTTAAGGCATAAGGCACTTCTCCCAACTTCTTTGCATGCCTTCGTGGTGTACTGCTCAGCACGCTGAGGGCGTATCCAGAGGTCCGTGATTCGAGTCCAGGGGAAGGCGTTTCTCATTTTTCATGTGTCCTGCTTCCAAACTACCTAATGTCTCTACAAATGGCGCCCGAACTAAAAAAGTGGTAGATGATGACTCTCCAACACCGGGATTCGGCGACAGGGTCCCCTGAACCCCAGTCGCCCTTTAAAAGAGGGGAGTATATAAGGTATTTCTCCCCCCTTCTTCGTATGCCTTCGCCCATAGTGGTCAGCACGCTGGGCGCATATTCAGAGGCCAGTGGTTCCAGTCCCGGCGAAGGCGTTGCTCAATCTTCATCTCTGCTGCTTCCAAAATACCTAATGTCTCTACAAAATAACAAGTAACAGCTGATGATAATAATAATTAAGTATCACTATTTCACTGTACGGAAAGTTATTGATTAAGAATTATCATGTACTGGAAAGAAAATTTTTAAGAAATATATTAATGATTATACTGAAAATATGGTGAGATGGAGATAGTTTTATTAAAAAAAAATTAGACTCCGAAAAGAAAACTGGTGTGCATTTCTAACTCGCGGCCTTTTAAGAAATAATATTTTTTTTCTTTCTCTAACCGTTTCTTCCATTTCAAGTTTTGTTTTTCTGCTTTTCGCTACTTATCCTTTTTCATGAAGTTTGCTTTAGAAGAAACCATTTTTCAAATTCGACATCGGTGTAATGCTTTTCCCCCTTCTTTTTTTCAGCAACAGTTGGTGATACATAATTCTTATATTTTATGGTTTAACAGATTTTTTCTTCGTTTAAGTATAATCTCTAGACTACATTTTTTAGATTTCTAAAATAAATCCGATTACTTTTCTCAGTCCTGAATTTAGGTCTCGCTAATGCTTTTATTGGATGTCTGAAAATTCACCTAGATTCC
>KK120327.1:260241-357469 GCA_000611955.2 Stegodyphus mimosarum
GCTCTAAAACTGCAAAGTAATAAATCAATAATTCATAATAGAATTTTTTCATGTGCCATATCCAAGGAACAGAAATTCAATTAAAACATGAATTAAAAAACAATTTTAGTAAACTTATACACTGGTTATCATAAATTAAGGAAAAATCATAAAAATAACGATAACTTCCTCAAAATAAAGCCAAACGGGTAAAATATGTTGCCAAGTAAGAGTAGCTGAGTAAAGCTGTAATATGCTAATTAGTGGCGCTGCAATCGGAATACCTCAGCTGCGAGTAGCATAAAAGTCCAAGTTTGACAGCAAGCCTACATATTTTCCCCCTGATGTTTTATCATTAATGGATATATCTGAGTTCCTCTCGACGTCAAGTCCTACAGGAAGTCTTCCAGGGAAGTACTGTTTCAAACAGTAGTATAACCCAGTATAACCACTTTAGTATGCAAGTATCCAAAGTAAGCCCACGTATTTCACTGTGATAGTGACATCAGAAATCTGAGATAGCCGATTCGTAACAATGACCTCCAGGCATCATTTGCCTGCAGAACTACGATGGAGAACCATTGGGAGACTACAGGCAGGACAAAGTCAAACAGAAGTGGCCAGATGGCTCTGTGGTTCATAGACTTTGGAGGCAATTTCAAACCACAGACTCGGCATCTAGGAGGTTCAGCCATGGACGGTCGACTACTACGACGAGCGCCGATGACCGATATTTGACATTAATGTGCACGCAGTAATAGAACCGCTGCTTCGACTCTTCATAGATCCTCCCTTGCTATAGCCACCGAAAGGTTGGTGTCCGTGTCAACTGTGCGTAGAAGGCTTCACGAAGGTGATCTGTATGCGAGGCGACCAACAATTTCCGTGCCGCTCACGACACGCCATAGGAGGGACTGTTTGAAGTGGGCACGACAACATGTCCACTGGACGCCTGATCAATGGAGGGCTGTTCCGTTTAGTTTCTGTTTAGTTTAGTAAGCCATAGTAAGCTTTATTTGATATGGAGAGAACCTGGAACCCGTTATCATCCGTCAAACATCCGTGAAAGAGATGCGTACGGAAGAAGCAGTGTCTGTGTTTGGGGTGGCATCTCTTTGAGTGGACGCCCAGACCTCCATGTCTTTCCAAGGGAAACCGTGAATGCTCAGGTTTATAGAGATGACATCATTGATGCTTATATGCGCCCATATGCCGGGGCAATAGGTGATGCTTTCCTGTTATGGGACGACAACGCAAGACCACATAGGGCTCGCATCGTAGATGATTATCTTGAACAGGAAACAATTATGCGCATGGAGTGGCTAGCTCGATCCCCGGATTTGAATCCTATCGAGCACGTTTGGGATGCTCTTGGAAGACATCTAGTTGCTCTCAATCCGCCTTCTCAGACCCTTGGCGCGACTGCTTGGCAAGAGCAATAGCTCTCGCTTCCTATGGAACTAATAGGCCGCATAATTGAATGCATCGCACATCGCTGTATGTGCTGTATTGCTTGTAGAGGCGATCGTATTCCATATTGAAGGTACTTTTCCTATAGCAAACTAACACCTTCAATTTGTTCATTTTATACATGTGCTAATTTCTATACTACCATAATCGTCTGGCAATTTCTTTTTATGTTATTTTGTACCTTACTATGTGTGGTATATTGTGGGTACGTTTCATAAAATTCTACATGTAACTTTTTCAGTAACCCTTTTTTCCTTAATTTATGACAACCAGTGTAATATGTACTTAAAATTGGTATTTTGCTAACCTCTATTGCTTTAAAAAGATAAACATTTGTAAAGAAAAACCGTAATCGCAAAAATATGAAAATCAAAATTAAAAGTTTAAATATTGAAAAAGTAGCTCTTGTCTTTGATCGCAAATTAATCGATTTATCAAGGGGCTACCCTCAATTAAAAACAGCTAAGTTAAGTAAGAGTGTTTCTTCTTCCTTCGAAATAATCATCAAATTTCTGCTAGAACTAAATCATAAGATGAATAATACTAAATCAAATTACAGAAATTAGTCCATTTGGCCAAAAGGATTTAAAAATGAAATAAATTAATAACTAATATTTTAAATTAAAATTGCTCACTAAGAACACAACTAAACTAAACTGGAAGCAGCTAAAAGGGATGCTCACTTTAGAAGATATGTCTCCGACACTCTCATTTTCAAATTGAAATCTAAAAATCAGAAGTTATACATTTTTTTAACATTAAAAAGTACTTTAAAGTCAAAAGAAGATCAAAATTGACAAATTCTTAAAATTAGTATTTAAAAACAAATTTAAAGTTTGAACCCAGGAATGGAAAGTTTATACACAGGAATTTCTTTTGCGATTAAGTTTTTCTTTAGAAATTTTTATGTACATCATTTATGATCAAGTAACAGTACATCCTTTAGATTTCGGATTCTTAACTACAAACAATAGAGGTTTAGAAAACAATAGAGGTTTAGAAAATAAAAATTGTAAATACATATTATAATTCTACTAAAATAGTTTTGAATTCTAGTTTTAATTGAATTTGTGTTCCTCTGAAATGGTATATAAAAATTATCTGTTATGAATTATATATATATACGGAAAGAAGAAAAATACATCTCTACTTTTTTCCTTTTATATTGAATATTGGTTGAATTTCATTCAGTTTTGGACACTGTGTAATATTTTTTGTTCTTCCTTATGTTCTTCGTTTTGTGTTTTATAAGTTTTTCAATATTTGCCAACATTTTTCAGTCGACTTAATTTTAAAACTATGACCACGAAAATTGCTCTTATTTTTAAAAAGAAAAGCTGTATTAATTTAATTGTTATTTAAGAATATAGGCATTTGGGAGATAGCGTTTTTAGATGAAATAGATTTAAAAATGAAATAGTAATTATGTGTTATTTTAATCTATTTGAGTTGAAAATTAGATCTTTTTCTGATCCTAAAAGCAGAAAAATTGCTCCAAAAATTTTCAAACTATCTTATCGATAAAGAACTTGGCTTGAATCGATACTGACTGCTGTTTAGAGTAAGATCTTTTGCTTTTGTATATTTTAAAATTTGATAGTTATACTTCCTTAATTTCTTTTGGTTAAAAAATTAAATTTGGAAATGTTGTTATAAATAATTTCATGGTATTTATTGCCCTTGGAATTCGTTTTATGACTATAGCTTATTTATATATTTTACCCACGATTTTATAAAAACTTTTTAGCATTAAGTACGTATATTTATATTGTGTTTCATTAAGGAAGATATTTGGAAAACTCAGTTCGTAACCATAGAAAACATTTGTTCAGACTATATTATGAAATTTTGTAATTCATGCGATGAATGTGTAACCAAAAATTAGTAAAAAGGTCAAGATCCAAATCGCTTAGATCTGACTAACAATAGGAAATCTGTAAGAATGATTAATAGAAGCTTAATAGTTGTAAATCTTAGTGTAGTATTTCCTCCTCTAAGCCAATTTTGAAAATTTTTTACACTGTATAATCTTTGAAACTTTGGTAAACTATTCATAATGTATTTAAGTGGTGTGGAAATGACTGTCTGATTAGCAAAATGCTAATAACGTGATGAGAATTTCATAAAACATTTACAGCTTTTTCATGAATTATCTATACATTTTCAAACATGTATTCTGATCAGACGCGTACACATTCTATTCTCTATTTATACTTAAAATTATTATATGAAAAGGACTTGAAATAGAAATCATTTTATCAGCCATCAAGGGGACACTGTGCAGAGCTCACAATTGCTGAGAACTACTTGTCATCGAGAGAAAGCTTCGAATTTCCCAAAAGGACTTCACTTTTATTTTGCATTACATGCGACACAAATCTCGTAAAATCTCCTCTCAAAAAGTTGCTGAATTGCACAAAAAAATGGAGGAGAAACAAAACAAAAATTATTAGTAGTCCAATGGTTTTCCCAGTCTGTTATTACTGAAGTTGAAAGTCAAAATATGTCAAGTTTACCGTTAAAAGGTTTTGGAAAGAAATGTTTTAGACAGAATAAGCTTGCAAAGTAAATTAAACTTTCAATTCAACTAAACTACCTGTGTGTGTATACATATATATATGCGTATTAATCATTTGAAGGAGACGAATATGCATTTGTAACGTATTTTAACAAGGATCAACTTAACAATGCAGTTAACAATGTATATCATTTAAATGCATTTTTAAAAAGGACCTTAACACTGCATTTATATTAAATTCCTATACTTCTGGATACACATGACTTCAAAACTTTTGACATGGACTGCACTACTTGTTCTCTTTATCAAGAGCAGAATCCAACACAAGAGCAAAAATAATAGAGGCATCAGAAAGTTGCATTATGAAATATTAAAAGTAGCAGTTGATAAAATTTTGAAATGTGATGATTTTTTCAGTTGATCAAATACCAGTACATCGTTTAGATTTCGGAGTCTTGACTATAAACGTACTTACTGAAAAGTTGTGTTTCGAAATAAATCTTCAAATTGTAAAAACTGTTAACTCAAATACTACCCAATGCATTTCTAGACAATTGGTCTCATTCTTTTGGATGCTACAAATCAATGTTTTTGAAAATATTGGTCTGAAGCAATGTATATGTATATATTTGATGTACCAAATGTAGCCGTAGCTCAAAGTATCAGACGATAAGTTTAAAGAAAAAAAAAGGATCCATTTATTAATTTCCATGAAAAACATTTATTAATTTCCATGAAAAACATTTATTAATTTCCATGAAAACATTAATGAAAAGACTCCTCGATATTCCTTTGCGAGTCCTTTTATAAAGCTCTGGAAAGGCGGAACTTCCAAGAAATGACGTCAGCCTCGTCAGTCAATCCAGTTCGCTTTAATATTTCCAGAACATTCAATAACTGTACGTGTAGAAAAAACGGGAAAATCAACTTGACTACGGGGCTGTGGATTTAATTCCACGTATTTTCAAATAACAGATCTTCGCCATTAAAATGAAAAGAACATGCATTTAGAATTGTGACTGGGGGAAAAAAATAAAAAGAAAAGATGAAATTTAAGTTAGGGTTTTAAGTGCATTTTTGACTATGAAATTTTATTACTACATATATATATATATATATATATAATATTTGCTTATATATATATAAGCGAAATATCACTGACTAATCACGAGAGATCTCAGAAACCATACACTCGATTGACTTGAAAGTTTGCATAGTTACTCAATCCGGACGGATTTTACGTAAATCCTGTCCAAAATGGCGGACAGTATACATTACAAGTATTACAAGTATATATATAAGCGAAATACCACTGACTAATCACGAGATCTCCGAAACTATACACCCTATTGACTAGACATTTGGCATAGTTACTCATTCCACGATGTAGACCCGAACTAAAGACGGATTTTACGTAAATCCTGTACAAAATGTATTTTGCTCACAGGCGGACGGTATACATTAAAACTGACATTATTAATTATTAATGCTACATTATAACAGCATTATGCTTATCTATTTC
Source organism: Stegodyphus mimosarum (assembly GCA_000611955.2). Classification (NCBI taxonomy): domain Eukaryota; kingdom Metazoa; phylum Arthropoda; class Arachnida; order Araneae; family Eresidae; genus Stegodyphus; species Stegodyphus mimosarum. The sequence continues at coordinate 265,731 of KK120327.1, forward strand.
TCTCTATATATATAAGCGAAATACCACTGACTCAACCCGAGATCTCCGAAACTATACACCCGATTGACTTGAAATTTTGCATAGTTACTCATTCTACAATGTAGACGCGGACTAAGAATGGATTTACGTAAATCTACTCCAAAATGGATTTTTGTTATACCATTACAGGCGGCACTAAGTCAAAACTTTTTTTTGGGTGTGAGTTTTGACTTTGATTCACTGACTGGGAATATACTTCCTGACTTTAAATTTAAAAAATTTACATTCATTATGAATTCGAAATTAGACATTTCGTCTATATAAGAAGTCTAGGTTCACATTCAAATAGGTAATGTACTCAGCAAAGCGCGCGAGTGTTAGCTAGAAATATTATACACTGGTGTCCAAAAGTTAAGCATAAATTGTAAAATGCGAAAAACATGGAGTAAATATTCATAAAATTATTCCAAATTTCTTGCGGATATTAATTGGGTGAAGAAGAAACATTGGGTTTATGCAACACTTTTCAGTCGACTACGTCCTGCGCGAATCACCTGTGCATGTCGGAACGCAGAGAAACCGATTCACGCAGCATAGGCAGTTCAGGCAAGTTTCGGGCAACTGCTGTGCGAAAGAACGTTGTTAACCATCAAACAAGGTGAATGATGGCACAAAGACGCCAACTGTAGATGTTTGCGAAAGGAAGAATCGTTGGAATGCTGGAATCCGGACAATCACAAACCGACGTGTCTCGATTTCTGAATGTGAACCGGTCTGTGATCGCAAGACTGTGGCAGAGGTTTCAAAGAACGGGAGATGTTACCCGATGACCAGTATCAGGTCGACCAAGAGTCAAAACCTCTCGCCAAGACCGATATCTGGTAATATGTGCGCGACGTCAGAGGGGCAGTACTGCCAGAGCACTGGGTTCGGCGCTCACAGTCGCCACAGGAATACGAATTTTGAGACAAACTGTTTACAGGAGACTCAGTCATGCTGGCCTATATGCCAGAAGACCGGCAGTTTCCATTCCCCTCACGTCTGCGCAGAAGCGCGCTCGTTTGAACTGGAGTTTGAAACATCAACATTGGAGTGTGGGAGAGTGGGCCAATGTGATGTTCAGTGACGAGTCCCGGTTCAGTCTGAGTACTGATTCTCGTCGGGTAACGATATGGAGAGAACGTGGATCACATTTTGAACCAAGAAACATATCGGAAAGACATCATTTTCCATCAAGGGGAGTAATAGTATGGGCAGGCATCATGATGGACGGCCGCACAGACCTCCTTTTCTTTGACACGGGGTCTGTGACTGGTCAAAGATACAGAGACGAAGTTCTTGAGCCTTATGTTCGCTTGTTTCGAGGTGCTGTCGGTCCTGACTTCATATTCATGGATGATAATGCGCCATGTCACCGAGCGGTGCTGGTTGATGACTTCCTTCAAACGGAAAACATCCAGCGCATGTCGTGGCCTGCGAATTCCCCTGATTTAAATCCTATCGAGCATGTATGGGATATGCTCGGGAGACAAACTGCATTCCGTTCGCAACCATCGAGCTCCGTTACAGAACTGAAGAGAACTCTTCAAGAAGCTTGGAATCCTTTGAGCCCACAACTCATTCACCATCTCATAGCAAGTATGGTAAATCGCTGTGCAGCGTGACAGGCTGTCAGAGGTGACCACACGCCTTATTAAACTGCAGCATCAGTAATTTATTTAATGTTTTCTTTCATTTTTTCTTTAAAGTGTGAACCCTTGCTATTCTCAGTTTTCTTTCAGAATGCTACTTTGGATAATAAAATTAAATATTATCGTTCTTTTGATTTCCATCCTTATTTTTAACCATTTTACACTCGCATATCACGTTTCCCGCCATTCTGATTTACAGTTCCTTCTTTATTCACATAATTATCAATTATGCTTAACTTTTGGACACCAGTGTATATATATATTGCTTTAAACGCTTCAAACCAGTATTTTTGAAAAAAGGAAAAATTTGAAACAAGAAAAAGAAAAGGGAAAGAAATTATCGTAAGAAAACAAATGTGAATAAGTTTATGTACTTGTAAATTTGAAACAAACTTTGGCCTTTGAAGATAAATTCTTGTTATAAAACCTTTTATTAATATCTAAGCTGAAAACTACCACTTCATCAAATATCCTTCTTCAAGTCATAAGATAGTTCAATTATTGTAATGCATAAGAAAGAAAACATACATAAAAATTAAATTTTATAAAGATATTTTTAAATACTCTATTTTTATTGCATTTTAAATCAGAAATTGGGATTTTTTGAAAAAATGTTGTTCCAATTTCTACAAGACATTTTTACACAATTTTCCTTATTAAAGCGTTTTCAAGTATTGCAGATCGAAATTTAAATGGTTTTTAAAAACAAAAGCAATAAAATAAAATAAAACGTGTGTTTGGAACGAAGTTAAAGCACTATCCAACAGTCCTATCTACCAAAGCTGTTTAAGGAAATGTTATTTTTTTACTCAAAATCAGGGATTAAAAGCAATAAAGTTTTAGCTTTTACCAAACTATATTTTAGAAACTGTCTCGATTTTACTCTCCCAAAATGAAATTCAGATCCACAGAACGAGTCAAAAATCCTTTCCCTAAGCATCGAAATATTTTCCTTGTCATTCTCCAGTGACTGGAAGTAAAGAAAATGTATTCAGACCAACAGAGTAAACGTTAGAAACTTTTGGAAGTAATATCGTCTTTTCAAAAGCGTGTCTGGTTGTCTGTATTTGGCACACGACTGCGGGAGGTATGTCAGAAACACATGACAACTGTTATGCTTGCCTTTTTCCTACCTCTGATTATTTGTAGGTCTAACCAGCTTACCAGAGCAAATAAAAAAAGTATTTCCTGGCATAAAGGATTTTGATAAAATGATATTCAAAAGATACCTACATTTAATTAAAGCTTAAATTGCGCTGAAGCCCACCTCCGTCCGGCTCCGAAACTCTTTAGGTTTTGAGATAAACTGTGATTTCAGCCGCAGGGCACAGGAGCCTTAACTAAAAGGGTTCTGGCCCTTCTTTTATGTATGTGAACCATATTTTCAGCAGACAAATTTTATTTTGCTAGTAAAAATCGATTATAACTTCTGAATGCAAACTTGACTTGCTCTCGGACAAAAAACTTGGAACAGAGGTTGAGACTTTTAAGCAACGAAAAGCTCCCACCTACATGTCAAAGGCGTATTCTACAGGAATGGAAATGAATTTATGAAAGTGTTAAATATTTTGTTTCTGAAAGCATTAAAAGTGATGATCTTAGTCATACACGAGCCACGCAACTGGCATTCTACTGCAGAGCTTTTGTAGAATTTTTTAACGATGTAAGCGAACGCGAGGTACCAGTAGTATCACAAAGGAGGCCAGGATATTTTTCTTTACTGCGGGCACTTGCCATTTCGGCATTCACAACTCCTAAGGCCGGAAGTGGTGGCTATTTATTGTGGAGGCACCTAGCTGGCGGCCACCATTACTACTTATGAAGAGAAAATAACTTACATCCATGCCTTCTCCGGCATTCGAACCCTGGCCCTTCGGTATCGCAGTTGGCTCCCCTAACCACTATACCGTCTGGGCGACACAGTGGTTGTTATAGGATCATAGGCATTGAAAAGTGTTGCTTGACTACAAAATTTATATTGACAGTGCATCGTGGTCAGAAAATCTTGAACTCATTTCTTTTTATTTTTAAAGTTACACTTTTCTGTTAAAATTTCTTTCCATATCCTCCTACTGTTTCTCTGATTTTTACTATTCTCCTTAATGCCACTTTAATCGTTTTACCTTTTTTCATTGCTGTGCTGCAAAAAAAAATTGTTTTTGTATTGCTCATTTCCTAAAATAATACATTATACGTATAAATCAGGGCTTGATTTCAGAGATCGGTTGAGCTACTTTGAGTGGCATTGTGATGTCAGACGTAGCCCCAAATGAGACGAGGTCCGATAGTTTATTTTTTATTTTATTACTTATTAAATTATAGAAATTTAATAAATAATTAAATTTATATTTATCTCCTTCCTTTTCCTAATTTAAATTTAATTATTTCAATTTTATTTATTTATTTTCTCTTTCCTGACAGTCTTCCATAGGGTTCAGGCAATTCTAATTTTAGAAATTAAGTTCTGCGTGTAAGGATTACTACTAAGGGGTACATTTAGTTACAATGCTTCTCATGCAAGCCACTGACTTATAAACTAAACTGTTAGATCGTAGGCTTCATCAGATATAAGCCTCATTAATTCTTTTAATGTATGAAAGAACTTTGATCATAACGTCTTGTAACATTCAATAACTACTACTTTTTTCTACTAATTTTGGATGTCTTTCGACTTTATAACCGACTGGTGGTAATCAACCAGTTCGTCAACTGGTGAATTCTCTCGAAATGCGTGTACAGACATTTGTAGCATCTCAAGTATCCTATTTAGAATTTAAGGACGCCGTAAGGACGTCCTTAAATAAAAGGAATGAAGAAGCGATGCGTTTGGAGAAGGAATTTTATGAAGGAGGAATTGTTGTGCTCCAAGTATTCTAAGAACTAGAATTTAATGACGTCCTAAGGATGCCCTTAAAGAAATGGAATGAATTCGAAGGAGAAATTATGAAAGGAGGGACGTTCATGTTCCTCGCCGGGACTTGAACTATGGACCTCTCGAATACGCGCCGAGTGTGCTGGCCATTACACCACAAAGTTAAGACGGGAGAAATACCTTATATACTCCCTCTTTTAAAGGGCGACTGGGGATTAGGGGACCCAATTCCCAAATCTAGGTGGTGGAGAATCATCATCCACCAGTTTTTTTTAGTTCGTATACCACTGTAAAAACATTAGGTATTTAGAAGCAAGAGAGACGGAAAATGAGCAATGCCCTCGCCGGGTCTCAAACCACGACCTCTCGAAGACACGAAGACATGCCAATAAGGCGGGAGAAATACTTTATAAGTTTACGTATTTGAGCTACCCACAAAATTTTTGATAAACATTCAAGTTCATGTGAAAAGGACAAAAACAAGAAGCATATTACAGAAATCAGATATAGGCAGAATTTACAAAATAAAAAAGAAATGTTTAACTAGCCGCTCGACCAAAACATATTTTTTCATGTATGATAGTAAGGTTAGCTAAAAATGTCTTTTACATAAGGTATAAAATTTTAACTAGTTACAAAAATTTAAACAATTTATGTATTTTATCCCCTTTTGAAAGATTTTATTTCGCGTAGAATATGAATAATTAAAAATGGTATTTAATGCGATTTCTTTTCACATGAATTCTGAACACAAAAGAGTTTTCACATTTATAATCACAAAATGTATCGCAAGTTCGTATGTAGTTTTACGTTAATTTTTTTATAAATATTCATTTGATTTTCATATTCCTTATTTTTAAAGTATTTGCATGTTATGGATCCACTTTTCCGTATTAAATTTATGAAGTGGAAACTGAATCTTAAAATATGATTGCTTTTGTTTTTTTTCACGATTTCCTGCGTACTTAAAGCGTTTGATATAACATCCATTAGCTGATAATATTCACTACCAAATGTGACAAAAATATCCCTCTGGGCACTAAATGTGTGAAACTAACGGAAAAGCTACCATCAAGGCGATATTTATTACACAAAGTAGCGTATTGGTGAAACACAAAAAGCGGATCTTGGTTCTAGCAACTTTAAGAAATCAGTTGCTCTTACACGATCCCATTCCTGAAGATTATATTAGGCATGTGTTTTGGGTTTACAATATTGACTGTTTCCGCACTTTACTGAAGATCGTGTTCTGTAGCTGTGAGTCTAATGTGTATCAAGTAACTTAGTAGGTAACAGATTAAGTACCGTCGTTACCGGGACTCGAACCCTGGACCTTTCGAATACACATTGAGTATGCTTCTAACTACACCACAAAGACATGCGGAAAAGAGGAAGAAAATACCTTATAACGTAAATGAAAGTTACAAATATTTACATAGTACTTGTAAACATTGTTCTGTCTATAAATTTATAATGAGCGAAATGAGTACTTTTCTTGACAACACACGCACTTTAATTTCTATTTTAATATATAAGATATTTCCCCTGCCTTCGTGCTCGGCGAGCATTCGAGAGGCCGCGTTTCGAGTCCCGGAGTGTTCATAACTCATTTCTTCGATTTCCTTGTTTGGAAAAATTCTAAAATCATTCTACAGTGGCGCCCGAACTAAAAAAAATGGTGGATGATAATTATCCACCAGCAGGATTCGGTCAACGGGTCCCGTAATCTCCAGTCGCCGTTTAAATGGCGCCGTATATAAAGTATTTCTCCCGCATTCTTAGCATGCTTTCGTGGTGTAGAGCGTATTCGAGAGGTCCGTGGTTCGAGTCCCGGCGAGTATATTACTTATTTTTCATCTGTTCTGCTTCTAAATAACCTAATGTCTCTACAAATGTTGTGCATGCAACATTTGGTTCGAAGTTATTACCCTTAAAATCTCCAAGTACTGGGAAGCCAATTCAGGTTCATAGGAAAAGTATGATTCAAAGGAAAGGACCTATTTGTCCGCTTTTAGCGAAGTGGTTTAAAGAAAATAAGTACAATTGCCCAGTTACCAATCTTCCAAGTTAGCGAAGTCGCTGAAAGCAAATGAATCCAACTGTCCTGCTTGCCAACTGACAAAGGAAGACTTCATGACAGGAGTTTAGTATAACTGCCCTGTTACCAACTTCCAACGAAAAACTTTCATGTTCACCATAGACGTTTAATTATAACTCAGTAGTAATGTAGCATACAACTGTTTCTCTAACCTATCCTTCAAATCTGAAAATATAACGAAGGTAGGTACTCTAAGTAGACCTTTAATTAACAGACGGATAATCCTGTCTTGTGCTCTCTTAAATGTTTTCTTTGTCTGCGTCTCATGTTAATTAAATGCAAACAACGCACTTAAACCTTAAGTGCATCTTGCTTATTGTTATTGTTTCCCCCAATAGGCTTAAAACAGATAGGAAAGAGAAAAAAGTAAAATAAAATACAAACTAGTAGTTAAAAAATTAATGAGATTTAGCACTTTTTATCTCTCTCTTCTTCTGTATTTTGCCTTGAATTTAATACACTGGCATTATATTAAGAATACAAATCTATAAATTTCGTTGTTTCGAGAATACTTTTAAAGGTTCGGCTCTTTACAAAAAACAGAGAAATTAATCCTACGTTTTACTTTCTTCAGGCGTGGTACTAAGAAAGCAAAAGTTTTTCTTAATGTATTGCATGGAAATACACATAATAAAAGCATTTAGCAGAAGAAGGAAAACAAATTTTAAAGGTCTGTTATAATGTGGAAGAACAATTTCACATTAAACAAAACAGCCTCTTAAAAATGATATTTTTGCTAATTATTAAGCTGTACAAACGTTAGATTATCTTTATGTAGAAAGTGGGAAAACTGTTCAGTGCTCTTGCCGGGACTAGAACCTGGACCTCTCGAATACGTGCCGAGTGTGATAACCAATTACACCACGAAGGCATGCAGAAAGGAAGAAAACAATACCTTATATGCTCCCCCTTTTAAAGGTCAACCGTGGATTAGGGTATCAAGGTGGTGAAGAATCATCATCCACCACCTGTCAGTTCGGGCGCCACTATAGACTCATTAGGTTATTTTGAAACATGAAACATAAAAAATGAGAAATGTCCTCCCGGGACACGAACCTGGACCTCTCGAATACACGCCGAATGTGCTTCCGTTACATCACAAAGGCATGCTAGAGGGAAGGAAGAAATGCCTTATATACTCCCCCTTTTAACAGCAGACTGGGGATTATTGAATCCAGTCGCCAAAGCTTGGTGGTGACGAATCCACCACCTTTTAGTTCAGGTGCCACTGTAGATTTATTAGGTTATTTTGAAGAGGAAGACGCGAAAAATGTGCAGCGCCCTCTCCAGAACACGAACCCTGGATCTCTCGAGTGCCCATCGAGTGTGCTTTTAATTACACCACGAAGGCACGTGAAAAGAAAGGAAAAAATACTTTATAAAATGATGCACCGTTACTATGTTTGGTAAATCACTTAATTTTCAAATGCAAATTTCCAAGTTAGCTTCATTTCTGTTATAAGACACTGCCATGTCATGCACTGAAATACAAAATATTTTAAGACGCCTTTAACGCAGTAATAATGATAATAATATTAAAAGGATTGAGTAAAACATTTCTGTAGCATTTTCCACCTTAAATTTTTAATAAATAATAATAGTTAATAGTCTGACTAACCTAATAGCAAACAGCACTGTTTACGGAACGTACACACCACCTTCAAACCATGCAACGAATTTCACAAGGTATGTGGTGCATTATAATTTACAAGCCTTAAATGGTAGGCCGTGTTTGAGCTTATAAATTGTATTTAATACTCGTAAAATCATATTCTAAATTCAATATGCATTCGAAAATTATTCTCCGAAAAAATAAGTACGTGCAAGCTCAAATAAAGCTGTATGTTCATATAAAACATTACTGTATTTAATATATTTCGAAATCACATTTGCAGAATAAAACTTCAATTTGAGTGAAGACTCATTGTTTCGTTGAAAAACAGTTTACTAAAATGTGATTTAAGTTATACTTAATAACCAAAGTAACTGAACTACACTATGATTACAATATAACAATTTTCTCCCCACATTGTGCAATATTTAATAAAGCTGTTCTAAAATTCCTCAAACAGAATTTTTCGTAATATTTTAGCTTGTAGTATTTCAATTCTATAGAATTACTTATTCGGTAGAACTTTATGAACCCCTTTTTCGAAAATTTTCACTAAAAGCAAAGCTCGTATTTTCTAATTTAATCCCTACCGGTTGATTATCGTCCTTGGTAAAGCAACTCCAGGTGGAAGGCATTAGAAGGGAAACACTCAAAATAAATCCTTTTATGGTAGAAGCTTTCTCTTCCCTATTTCCAGAACATATAGAAAGGCGTATGAGACTCCGATAAGCCGATTCATGCGGCTGCCTGAGTTCCACATGCGCCCCTCTCTTCCAGCCAGCTGTTTCAGTATCTGTCCGTTGAAGTTTGGGATCGGGAGGACGGAGAGACTACGTAGGCAAATATGCGAAGTTCTTCCCTTCCTACCCACCACCTTTAGTCCTGTATCCTACATTTTTCATAAAGAAAACTTGGTGTCAAGCTTTAATGTAAGCTGGCATTAAAGCCTTGCGCTCTTGTATTTTCTTTGTGTCTTTTCGTAAAGGTTATCGTGGCTGTGTTAGGGATATCCCTAAGGATCTAAAGATGCAAAGCTTTCAAAACTTCCTTTTTTTATCCCCCTTTTTTTTTTCAAAATTCTTCTCCTCTTCTATCTGTTTTTGCTTTTCTATACCGGATTTCCTTTCGTCCTGCACTTCCCAAATATCTATAATGTGCACGCGACAGCATGGCATATTCACTTTTTGAACTTTTAATGCACTCAGAAGATACAAAGCTGAATTTTTAGAGCACTACTCTTTAGAAATTAGCTAAGGAAATACAATGCTGGATTTCGTTTTTGCGATTTCTCATTTTGAAATTGTTACACGTGTTGAAGAAAATGTTTTGTCTGCAGTCTTAACAGCTAAAATACCTGTTAAATTATGCACATGGCAAATGGGAGACCAACTTACGCATGTCTTTCATTTTCAATTATTGAAATCATAAACTTTTATTGTAATTTTTTTAGTTTTATAGTAAACTGCAGCTTTATAAGGTATTTCTCCCGCCTTCCTCGCATGCCTTCGCGGTGTAGTGGTCAGCACGCTAGACGCGTATTCGAGAGGTCCGTGGTTCGAGTCCCGGCGAGGGTATTGCTCATTTTTGAAGTCTCTCTTGCTTTCAAATAACCTAATGTCTCTACAGTGGCATTCGAACTAAAAAAATGGTGGATGATGATTCTCCACCAGGATTTGGCGATTGGGTCAGCTAATCTTCAGTGGCCCTATAAAGGGGGCGGGGAGTAAATAAGGTATTTCTCCACCCTTCTTTGCACGCCTTCGTGGTGTAAAGGTCAGCATGCTCGACTCGTATTCGAGAGGTCCGTGGTTTGAGTCCCAGAGAGGGCCATGCACATTTTTTATCTCTCCTGGTTTTAAATAACCTAATGACTCTACAGTTTTATCTATAGTTTTATAGTGAACCATAGTTTTATAGTTAACTATCTGTAGTTTTATAGTAAATTATTTATAGTAAACTACAGTTTTATCTATAGTTTTATAGTAAACCATAGTTTTATCTTCAGTTTTATAGTTAACTATCTGTAGTTTTATTGTAAATTATTTATAGTTTTATAGTAAACTGCCTTTAGTTTTATAGTAAACTATAGTTTTATCTATAGTTTTATAGTAAACAAACTATCTGTAGTTCTATAGTAAACAAACTATCTGTAGTTCTATTCTAAACTTTTATAATAAATCATAAACTTTTATAACTTCATTTCTCCTGTTCATAATTTAGCACACCACCTGCGGAGCGGTAAAGTCGCTCATTACTGGTAGTTCCGACCAGCGTTCGATTTCAGGCGAACGGGCTGACTGCATGGGCGTTTTCAAGGTTTTTCTCATGTATAATTTGAATACGACACAGTTTCCCTTAAAATAACCTCCATGAAGGCATCTCTTCCCTTAGACATGTAGCCCTAGTGTGCCTTGCTATAATCAGCTAAACCAAAAGCAAATCTATTTATAATTTTATACCTACATCATAATTATAATCACAGTTTTTCACCTATACTAATCAGGAAATATCTTAAGCATGTCAATACAAAACATTTGAAGAATACGTTGCCATTTTCTTCAAAGCACAGTACTAGAATTTAATTGAAAAAAAAACTTATTCGGGAAAAACTGTTAGAGAATATTATTTCTCTTGGTGATCCTTTTAAATAGAGGAAGTGTTTTCCAGTCATCTTCACTGAGTAAATAACTATTCATTTATTCAATGAAAAAGAAATTGAAATGAATTAATGATAATTGGGAATCCTATTCAAACATGAAAAAATACTCTCTAAAAGTAATCAATCACATCTGAACTAACGGATGTCTTTTAATATAAAAATATTGGAAGAAGTACATACTATTCCTTATTTTTATAAAAACCCTGGTTATGTAATTAGACACAAAAAAGGGTATAAGGTTCGAGTCCCTGTGACGGCATTGCTCATTTTGTATCTCTTCTGCTTTAAAAAATACCTATTGTCTCCAGAGTGGCGCCCGAACTAAAAAAGGTGGTGGATGAGGATTCTGCACCATGAGGACTTGGCGATTGGGTCCTGTAATCCCCAGTCGCCATGTAAAAGGGGGAGTACATAAGGTATTTTTCCCGCCTTCTTAGCATGCCTTCGTGGTGTAATAGTCAGCACACAAGACGCGTATTCGAGAGGTTCGAGTCCCGGCGAGGGCAATGCATATTTTTCACACGTCCTGCTTTACAATAACCTACTGTTCCCCACAAGGTAATATTTTAAAACAGTTCTCAGATTCTTAATAGTTTTAAACGTCAATTTTTACCTTTCCGAGGGCAATGTTTACCACTAATTTCAGAATGATAGTGTACCACAAAGTACAAAAACATCAATTTCAGATAATCCATTTCTAAAGAGCAGCCTACTGCTTCTTGGAAGCGATAGAAACAGGATACAATATGTACAAACCCCTAGGTTTTCAATGCATTTGAAAACTGTTGGATTGCAAGAACTTAAATGTTAGGTAGAGCGAAACTTTGGTTCGCGAATGTGATTCGTTCCTGATAATTTATCATCCGAAATAATTTACCTCAATAGAATCTAACGTAATACTTCACAAAGTACAAAGCAGATAAAAAAAATGCGAAAACTTGTAATAAATTCTACAGTAGCTCTATGAAGGTAAGTTGATGGCATTAAGTCGAAAACGCTGATGAAGGCAAAGTTGAAAAATGTTACGATTTGAAAAGGAAGTCATATTCTTTAAAATATCATGTAGCTGATGTTTTTGGGCATTTTTCTTTCTTTTCACTTTCTCTTAACACTGCCCCTCTCTTCTTGACAATCGTTGGGCCTCTGCACTATTAAAAATTTATCCATTGTGACTTTGTGAATGTGTTTTCAAATGTAGACTTCTCAAAACCAAAATTTGACATTTCTATATCTATCGTTCTGCTGGGCCGATTGACGAAATTCAACTTGCGTTTTTCGCGTCTCGAAAGAGCGACTTAGAATATATATTAGATTTATATATAGCATTGTTCTAATATAGATATTTTTACGCAAAATCGGATCATTTTCTGAAATGATATGCCATTTTCTTCCATATTTCGAGTCCATCACTCAAATCATGCCAAACTGTTAAGTCTTGTAAAAATCCCTCGAGCAGTTTTTAAAAAATTGGCTCTCAAAATTTTAGCTCCTCAGTGGTAATTGAATTTGATATATATTTATTAATACCTCTTCTTTTATTAAACTTTCATACTCAATAAATTTTTATTAAACTTTTTATACTCAATGGTAATTGAAGAAAGAATCAAGTGGGGTTCTTTCTTCCAGAATTCGAAATTTAGGCTTCATGCAATTATAATTCTTATATTTTCTATGATTTAGTTTAAAATTTGTATTTTTAGATATTTTTTATAAATTTTTCGAAAATCTTTTGGTGTTATATTAAAATTTTTAACATCATTTAGAGTAGATGTATTTCTAGGCACACCGCAAAAAATTAGTGTTTTTTATTCAATGTTTTCTAAGATATGCAGGAATTTACATATTAGCGAGTTTTGCAATTTGACATATTCGTTTTAGGCAATAATAATGCCAAATACGGTTTATGCATTTTTTTAAAATTACGGTGATGAACGGTGGCCTTATATCCGCTCGTGTACAACAACAAAAAAAAACGAAAGGAAAATATGTTGGTATAAATTAAGGAGTTCGCCTGGTGAATTATTCTTGACGCAAGCTGAAAAAGTGCACCTCGATAAATTTTTAAATTTCTTTGTAAATTTCGCACCAAATTTTACACAATTTAGTATTTAGGCATAACTTTAATAGTAGAATCGAAATATGAAAAAAAAATGGCATGTCATTTTAAAAAAAGTTTGATTTTGTGTCAAAATACCTATGTTAGACCAATGTTATATGAAAATCTAATATACATCTTAAGTCGCGCTTTCGAGACATGAAAAACGCCTTTAGAATTTCGTTAATCAGCTTAGTAGAACGGGAGGCGTAATGGCAAGCCGCACATTCAGTTGAACATTGTTAAACGAATTACGCAAACTGCGCATGCCCAGAAGAGTATTTGGCATAATTACGACTTTGGCGTAATTATAAAAGAGGATAAATATGATATATGGTTGATGTTCTGTTATCTGGATGTAAACAGTTCGGGGTTTTAAAACTTGTTAGGTTGTACGTTGCTTCATTACTTAGACTGTAAATATCAATTATAAACTACCGAAGTTTTCGTTTAAGAAGGATTACAAAACAGGAAACATTACACGATGTTGTTTATTGATTGTACTTGAGTTGAATGTTTATTGATTAAACTTCTGAGGAATAAAAGCAATCGATTATTTACCATGCGTTCCATTCATAAATACTTTAACAACTTAAGGAATATATCTAGTTTAAATTACTTAATTAAAGCCAAAGAAATTATTACAAATAACTGATATTAAATGCAATGTTTATGAACCAAATAAGAACAGGCTTGTGTAGGGCTGTTTATTTTTATTCGCCAGTATTTTCTCCCACGCCAACGGTACAGTATTAAGCATGCGCAGTAAGCGAAATTCATTAACATTGATCAACTCAATGCGGAGTTTGCCATTACGCGAACGGGAGATATAGAAATTCTCCCCTTTTTTTTATTTGCGCAGTATACCTAAAGCACGATATGGCAATTTCATTGCAGTTATTTATGCTACAGATTGCCACTGCTTTGTTAGGGTGATTAGGTTTTCTTTTGGCAAACGTTACACTCCCACCAGATCCCACCAGATCATGCATGGTACGCCGCAAAGTTCCCTGAATTGTCCCTGCAGTGCGCCTGCCTCAGATCTGCTCAAACGGCTTTATCTAGGCTTAGAACTGGATACATAAAGAGTTTAATCTTCAATGGAAATGAGAAGACATATGCTTATTGTCATTGCTCAGCCATCGCATCTCCCTCTCATACCATTGAAGATATCATGGCTCTATGGAGCAAGTTTGATCCGTCTTCTTGTGAAGACATTTCTTTCACTACATCCGCGCTATTAACCCTGCGGAAGGCGCATCAAGAACCGTTACTAGAGTGGGTGCATTGGGTAATCCACCTCCATTTTAAACATTGGAGTATGTGAATACTCCAATGTTTAAAATACGTTAAAAACAGTTTTATTTGATTTTAAATCTCTTTTTTCTTTTATAATACGAGAATAAGACTCGGGTTACAAACCTTAATTTCCAAAATAAGCTTATAGAGAATTAAAATTAAGATAAATGAAAATAATAGCAAATTAAGCATCATACCTCTAAGTTTTATTGCCTCTCTAATACAAAATACAACTTATTTTATTTGTTTACACTTTGAACAAAATTCATTCACGTGTTCTTAGCACAAACGGTTTTCACATTGTTCCTTGGCTTTAGGGCATTCATCACAGCTTTTATACGTAGCTGCTTCGAATTTCGTATATTCATTTGAATTATTCCTCGAAATATCTGCTCTTCTTGTGCATACAGTACGTAGGTTTCTCGGTAAAGTATCAATCTCTGATCGTTGTTTAATATATTTTTTCATTAATTGTAATGATAAGTCCCTCAAAAACAGACATCTGCTTCTGTATCTCGTTGGTGGATTAGCAGTTGAAAGTAATGTAATTCGAACGCTTATTGCAGCAACATTCAGTGCAGAAAGGAAACTTACCATTGCCCACTTCCTTGTTATTCTGGCAATTGAATAACTTGCTGCCATTTCATCCACAATATCCACTTCTTCCTTAGGCGTATTATAAAAAACATATAATTTCTGGCGTTTTCTTTTCTCCAGTAGTATCATCGATAGCATCATCGTTATGTAATGTTAAAAGCATAAAAACAGTTTTTCCTTTTTTTTAGCAACATAATAAATTAATGTTTTATCTTTTCCGAAACCAAACAGTGTAGAAAATATTCCTATTTTCATCTTCAGTTTCTGAAATGTAATCTTCTTCACTTTCAAATATTTCTAATCAGTCTCGCAGCCGCTGCATTTCCAATTGATAGGGAGTCATACTTTTTGCCCTAATGTGCTTAGAAATCTTTTAAAATTTAATTTCAAATACTTTAAAATCGCTTGTGACTAGAACTATTTATTCACACACGCCCTGTTGCGCTCTAGAAATAAATTTTTGAAACAAATATTCAGTCAAAAATAATTACGCGGACAGGCGCGTGGGGTGTGTCACACCCCAGATGCAATAAAATACCGACAAATATTTTTCTGAGGCGCAGAGGCAACGGAAAAGCGGTTCTGAAAGTCACTCACTACTAGAAACTCAGCTACTGAATGTAGTGCAGAATTTCAGTTTCACAAGTTCGGAATATTCCACTTTTCTGTAGACTTAGGTTATGAAACACCCCACGCGCTTTCTCGTGGGTTAAAGGGAGGCTGGGTATGAGAGAACCCGATCTCCAAGTCCTGGCGATGATGCCTTATCGTCTGTCACTTTTCTACTTCGGGAACCTCTTTAGAGTCAGTATGTTTACTGACGCAGGGGAAGTGACAACTTTACCCAGCCCTCGCCGGGATTTGAACACCAGACATCCCGATTGCTAGTCGAACGTGCTATCCAGTTACAATACGAAAGCACGCGGAAAAGAGAGTGAAAATATCTAAAATTTCAACTTACGTTTAACTTCCTTTATCTAAAGGCACTTTTTCTGAAGTAATTTTGTGTTACTATAGTTGGTCATAAAAGTCATAGAATAATCTAATTATGCCCGTTAATGATTCAGGGCATGATAAAGAAACTTCCTTTAATCCAGCTTGGATGAATTTTTTACTGCTTATTTTATACACGATATCTTGTCGCTTTTGAAAGCATGGTGTAATTAACGGAGCTTCAGGAATTTTTTCCCTGACGTCTTTTATCTTTCCTAAATAGGCCCAAGCATTCTATCACATATTTTTGCAGCATAAGATACTGATGAGGTGAAGCACGTGCAAGAAAAATTTCCTCTTTTGCTAAGACAAAATGATCTTTTGAACTTTTTACAAAAAACGTGCTTAGGTTACTTTATGTATCTCAAAATTAGCCTCTTTGTTTTTCATAGCCTTAAAAATGGTTAAGACAAGCATAAAATAACAGGTATTTAAACTAAGTAGCTTAAATGAAATGGGATTTAATATCGCTAAAAGTAAACAAACCTGATAAATTTTTCTATCCTAAAAGGGGTAAATTATTCGTTTTTATCATCGTGTACAACTATAATATCTGATAGTATTCAGTATTAATAATGTGCTATGAATTCAACATTAAAAATTGTTATATATATGCAATATTTAAAATGTTGTAATATGTTGTTTTTACATATGGTTTTTTTTGGGGAAAATCGATCTAAACATATAGAACAGCTCATGTATCACACAAAAACAAAGATATAAAATAAAAAAAAACAACGAATATTTAAAATAAGATCCAGAACAAATGAACGTGGAAACAGAAGTAAAAAGTTAAAAATAAAAATTTAAACAACAAGCAAAGGAACATAAGAGATGTAGTCTTGTAGTAGAGATGTTCTGGCATTCCAGTACAGTGTGCTTATCTCACCACGTTTCTGAGACTCTTTATCTCGTTCTGGGCATATAGAAAGATGCTCTACATTTATGATACCCGAATTACAAATTTGGCATATACTAGATGGAAGGATGCCAATTTTATTAAGATCATGTGTCATGCAATCGTGGCAAGTTTGCAGTCTTAAGTTTACCATAGCCCCTTTACAGAGTTTTTTGAAAAAAAAACTTTTCCAAATGTCTTGAATGTTAGCCCATGATTTGCCTGTTGATTTTGCTACCTAGTCAGATTTAACTCTTTGAGGGGCAGGAAAAGGCAATTAACCTTTTTAGCAAAATTCTTGCTTTATTTACTATATCAGGTACCCCCGGGGGTCGACGTAGAGAATTCTGCGAAGCTACTGGCTAGGATCCGTACCTAGGTAGTTTCGTCCACGAGGGCATACAAATTACGTACCTAGTGGTCCTGGAGGCTCCGGAAAGATCACTTATTGGCCGTCCCGCGGTCTGGTCAGCGGAGTGATGCCCCGGGGATGGGCCTCAGGCGTGCTGGACTTGGCCCTGCGAGTGGTGGCCCGGGTATGCTATTTTCAGCCCCGCGCGTGCTCGCCTCGGGTATGCTGGGTATGTATGCCCTCTGCGAGGGGCTCGCCCGAGCGACTGGTGGGTGGCAAATCGACAACCAGTGACCCCCGTGATCCCTGTGATTTCGGGTGGTTGCGTCCGACTCCTTCAAAGCTCTGAGAAAGGGGTTGAATCCCGGCCTCAGTTCCGAGGGAAGAAGGTCTCTTGGTGCGATTATGATCCGCGGCGAGAGGGAGCCAAATCTATTTTACTATATCAGGTATTATAACGAAATTATTTGTGACAATTACACGTATTTTGTCCAAGATACGTGAAAAAATTACTATTTCTTGTGGTTATTGTCAGTGACCACCGCCCACAGAATACTTCCCTACAAATCGATCTCTATGGTAATTAGGGAAACAGCTTTTCCTCTTTTCAAGCAGAGTGTAACTTTGCATTTGCTGCATTCCCAGACTGTTCGTATAGGCTTTTTATTGGTGCTGCAGAGTGTACATTGTCGTGATGTACTTTTCGATGGCTGATGCTTATTTTCTTGAAGAAGAATTGCTGCATCAACTACTGGTTAATGCTTCTTGTTTGCCATCTTGTGAGCTACAAGGGAATTCAGAAGCTGCCAGTCTTTGAAAGCACTCACACCAGTGAGTAAGACATTGAACGTCTGATTACTGTAAGGAACCACCGCCCTTCAAAGAGTTAAGGTCAGTTGTTGTGATACAGTAAATTCGAAACTAAACTGATATAAAAAGTAAATTATAATATGAAACATTATCTTTTATCAGAACGTTGATTTGTTTGAAATGAGTGCCACATTCACTTTCGGATATAAATCTAGTACATAAAGTATTATTATGCTTATTTTTCAAATTATTGACAGACATTGCAAATTGCAACTTTGTGACAACCAGACTCGCTGTGTTTTCAGAATTCAGAAGCATATGTTTAAGTATATTCAACCACAGTCTTATATGCAACCCTGGTACTTCTCTTGTCCATCCTTACTGAGGAAACCATCAAAAAGGAAGCCCTGGTGTTACCGGATGAATACTCTGCTCAAATATAAAGCGATAATTCTCGTCCACTGACCTGTTTTCACTCAAAATATGATAATTTATTAGCTATTTTCGATAAATAAATTTCTGAAACTTTCAAATAATTGCAATCAGAAATGTTTCCGTAAATGCATTTCTTTCTTAGATATATATTCCTGATTGTATTTTGAACTGATAATAATCTAATGTCATTTCATTCATACCAAATGTAGTTTCAAAATGAATATGAAACATGATGCCGTAGAACTGCGCACTGGACAATCACTGGTCAAAGAACTATAAAACCTTTTGGTGACATTATGAATTTGTCATATTATAAGGTATTTCTTCCGCCTTCTTCGCATGCCTTCGTGGTGCAGTGGTCAGCACTCTTGACACGTAACCGAGAGGTCCAAGGTTCCATTCCCGGCGAAGGCGTTGCTCATTTTTCATTCTTCTGCTTCCAAAACAAAAATCCTAATGACTCTACAATTTATCATAACAGTTCAAATTCCCAACTAGTGACACGTACATATTTTATCACCCTCTCTTTCTCTCTCTGTAGCCAGGCAAAATAATTCACCAACTGATAGATTTAAGTTCTCTTTCACATAGATACGAATGCAACAATATTAAACATCTAAGCCTCAGCTTTCGAGGTTCGTTTTTTCAACAGAATCAACACAAAACTAAGTTCTAAAATTAAATATATTTAGTTTGTAGAGACATTACTATGCTTGATGCAGGAGACATGGAAAATGAGCAATGCCCTCACCGGAACACGAAACTGGACCTCTCGAATTCGCCCTTACACCACAAAGACATACCGGAAGAACGGGGAAAATCCCTTACATACTCCCCCTTTTAAAGGGCGACTGAGTATTAGGCGACCCAATTGCCAAATTCAGGTGGTGACAAATTACTGTCTATCACTTTTTGCTTCAGGCGCCTTTTGTAAAGACATTAGTATGGGAAAAATAGATTTGTAGAGACATTAGTGTGGGGAAAATAGATTTGTAGAGACATTAGTAGTGTAGACCTTATTAAATGAACAATGCCCTCGCCGAGAATAGAACCTAGACCTCTGGACAACGCGCCAAATTTGCTACAGGTACACCACGAAGGCATGCTGGAAGTAGGGAGAAAATACCCTGTAAGCGTCCAATACATTTATAAAGTTTATTAATTTTATGTATATATATTAAATCTTTTTAAATGGTAGTAGAAATAAGAATTTACTTCATGGAGTTTGCATTTTGTATTTTAATTTGCTGACTTAATCTCAGTTATGTTTTTGCTTAGCGAAGTTCTACAATTACACACTGCTTTTATGCAAAGTTTATAATTGAAGTTTTTCAATATAACTGACTGACATCAAAATTGAGATATATGGGAAAACGGCTAATAAAATAACATAATAAAAATAATATAATGAAACACGTATATGCTTTGTTTTATGATATTATCTTTATTATGTTATTTTATTAAATTGTTCTGTTTGTGTTCCCATTTTGATAAAATGTTTTAAGCTATATTTTTCTCTTTCCGGCAGTTTGATTTTAGTAAATAAATTATTCTTGCTCGGAAATATGATAGCTTAGTAGCAGCTCTGGTTAAAAATATTCTCTCTTTTGCTGAGAGTTTTAATTTAAGGTGTTGGGCATTGATCTTGATTGACAAGGTCTTTTATCGAGCATTTTTCTGCCGGCAATTGCGTGTAATTAAAGTAAATTGCGAAGAGGTGGGAAATGAAGTTTTCGTACTCATTTGCACTTTCATCATAATATAATGAGAATTCTTTCAAACTCATTCGTTGTGAAGGGAAAATTGCGAGATAAAATTACTTTTCAACAAAAGGTAGCGCATTTTGGTTGTTGTTCCTACTCAAAAAAAATTTTTTTTATGGCTTTTGAGTTTAATCAACGAGAACGTTTTCTCGGGATATTTTCGGAAACTTTGAAGTGCTAAATGGAAATTTTCCTTGAACAGCAGAGATAATTAAAAAGCATTCAAATAAAAAAAAGAGAAAAACCTTTAAGCATCCTTTACGTTAATGCAGTTTCCAAAGAATGTGTATCGTATTTCTTTATATGCTACCGAAATTTGAGATGAGAAGATACAAATAAGTGTTTTAATTTTGAATTATTCATGCATTTCAGAACATATCTTTCAAGAGCAGAAGTTATCATACTGAATCTAGAAACATGTAACGTTTTGGAATAAATAAAAGAACCTTCTTATTAATTATATTCCCAAAATCACTGGAAAGATTGAAATAGAAGTTTTTATTGTTTAATTATTCAAAAAATAAAAGAACGAAATTACTTGGTACCATAGAATACGTTAATACTGTAATTACAGGATGATAATGAAGATAGAAGATAGTTTTTGAAGTTTGACACTTTAAGCTTTTTTTGTGTGCGCGTGTGTCTTTTGTAGACAAGGCACTAAAATTTTTTTCTGACTTGGTACACCATGCTTATGTAGATGACTTTCTTGAGGTTTGTTCTTCAATAAATAAGTAGAAGCATACTCCCAATTTTTTTTCGAGAGAAACCAGCTTATTACGCTCTGCGAGGCTACTTTAACAACATTCAATAACTTCCAAACAGCATGTTACAACATCCAAAGAGCACGTTACATAGATACTTATGCAGATGATTTTGTTGAGATTTGTTCTTCAATAAATAAGTGGAGGCACATTTCCAAATTTTTTCCGAGAGAAACCAGCTTATTATACTATGCGAGGCTACTTTAACAGCATTCAACAACCTTCAAATATCATGTTACATAGATACATCCAAACAGCATGTTACAACTAAACAGCCCGTTACGTAGATGCTTATGTAGGTGACTCTTTTAAGGTTTGTTCTTTAATAAATAAGCAATCTACGGTTATTACTTCTGAAGAATTCTCAAATTTTCTCCGAGAGAAGCCAGCTTGTGTGGATACTTTAACAACATTCAACAACATCCAAACAACATGTTACGTAGATGACTTTCTTGAGCTTTGCTCTTCAATAAATAAGTGGAAGCATTCTAAGGCTATTTCTTCTGAAGAATTTCCAACTTTCTCCGAGAGAAACCAGCTTATTACGCTATCCGAGGCTACTTTAACAACATTCAACAACATCCAAACAGCATGTTACAACATCCAAACAGCACGCTACGTAGATGCTTACGAGTGACTTTGTTGAGGTTTGTTCTTCAATAAATAAGTGGAAGCATTCGAAGACTATTTCGTTTGAATAATTTCCAACTTTTCTCCGAGAGAAATCAGCTTATTACACTATGCGAGGCTACTTTAACAGCATTACAACATCTAAGCAGCATGCTACGCAGATGCATCCAAACAGCATGTTACAACATCCAAACAGCACGTTTCGTAGATGCTTACGCAGATGACTTTCTTCAGGTTTGTTCTTCAATAAATAAGTGGAAGTATATTCCCAAATTATTTCCGAGAGAAACCAGCTTATTACACTATGCGAGGCTACTTTAACAGCATTCAACAACAAAGCAAAAACTTTTGACACTTCAGGTTAAACACGCATGACGTCATGATTTCGATTTTGTTGTTAATGTTGTTAAAATTTGTTAATGTAATATAGCAACATTTTTCAATATTAATAAAAGATGTACCGTGGCAATAATATATCTATCGTGTCAGCTATACTAACCTGAAACATAGAATTTGCCAACAGCTATTTATATAAAATACTGACATTAACGAATAATTTTCGACAAACAGTGACATCACATAGCGTGCTTTCTGTAACGTCAGAATACGACCTTATACGATAACAATATGTTTAATATTTGGCAATGTTATTTTAAGTCCAAAGGGGCTTTGTCCCTGAAGGACTATTATTTTCATTTTGCGATTTTGCGTTGGAAACATTAAAAATCTGAATCACTTGTCAAACTGTTGCCACAAAATATTGCAGCTCTGTATTATATTTAAAGAAATTAAATAATGAAGAGTCTGCATAAATGTATGTATATTTCTCCAAATGTGATAAAACAACGGTACCTAGAGCCATCCAGTTTTGAATAACGTACGTTTCCACCCGAATATGCGCATCTGGAAGCCCGAATTTGGAATTTGTTTCATTATCTATTTCATATTTTGTAAAACTTTAACGAATTTTTTATGAACAAATTCAAACAATTTAAAAGCAAATAAGGTCAACACTCTACGAAAAAAACAACCTTTTTATCTAAAGCGCGCGGAACTGTGTATCAGAAATTCTAAAGATATATCCATTTTAAAATTATTTTGCGATATTGCTGTTGAACTAAATTTTATGATTTAAGTGAGAACAGCATGATATTTAATAAATAAATGTAACACACAAAACGTTAAGAAACACCCTTTTGACGTAATTTAAAATCTGAAACATTTCAGATTTTAATTTTATATTATTTTTTTTATTTCATATTTTGCAAAATTTACAAATATTTTACTAACAAATTCTATGATTTAAAACCGAGTAGTGGCAACAATTTTCGAAATAAAGCATTTTTATTTCCTTCTAGCGAGACTGTTGCCACTCGGAAAAAAAAGGGCGAAAATGAGTGTTTTCTGAGTTTTTAATTAAAATTTCGGCTAATTAATGGCGTACGAAGTCAAAATGTCAAAATGGCTTCCCGCGAAATTTTGGAATCGGAAATAATATATTTACTGTTTGAGAATGCTATTTTTTATTTCATATTTCTTAAAGCTTGGAAATTTTTATTAATAAGCTCTGCGATTTGAAAGCAAGTAGTGGCAACACTCCGAAATAAAGCAGATTTTTATCTTTAGCTTGCGAGACTGTTGCCATTCGGAAAAATGAGGGCGAAAATTAGCGTTTTCAGAGTTCTTAATTAACATCTTCGCTGATTAAAGTCGTACAAAGATAAAAAAAATCGAAATGGCTTCCCACAAATTTTTGGAATCCGTTTTTACATTTTTCGAAATACAACTCCTCGCCTTTCCGGAGGAGATAATGGCACAATAAACAAACAAACAGACAGACGCGAGCAGATTTTAATAATATAGACATTCCTTCTTTTATTTAAATTATTAATTAAGGCAGCCCTGTATAGATGACAGACGTTGAATACAGTTTCAGTCTGTCATGCGTACAGTTACAAAATATTAAAAATATAAAAAGAAAATCTAGGGCTACTCTAACAAAGAAATAAAGTTATTTTATAAAATGTACAGTAGATTTTCCATTTCGAGTCTCTTAACTTTCGCTTTAGGGGAAAAAGCAGATAAAAAAAATGTAGTCCAGCATTTCAAAGGATTTTCGCATTTAATGAGCATCGTCGTTTACGCTTCCAAACTGACTAGGAACCACTCTAATGTCAGAGTTTTCCTGTGCATTCTTTTCTGCTTTCTCGAAATCCTACCTTTCGAACTTCCTTTCCCTTTGATGTTAGGTTTTGCTCTTTTGTGGGCATTTTTTGCAAGGTCTTGGAGTTATCAGATATCTTTTAAGAAGCAAAGTCTTTTTTTCCAAAATATTACTCCGAATGATGCTTTTTTAAGAAGAAGAGAAGTCTTTGAATTAAAGAGAATCGGATGGAAGGATATGTTAGAAACCTCTTAACGACGGAAGATAAATTCCGAGAATATTTCTGTGTATAATATAACTAAACCCAGTGATGGATTTGTGAAGAAGAGCGCTCAATTTCCTTAAATTTTTAGGACCCAGGCGTTTTCCCTATTTTGAAAATTAGTTAGTAATTTGGTTACCCCTTGAACAAGTGTTCCTTGTGTTTGCAGCTTGCCCCGGGCAATATATCTGCCTCTGATTAAACTGAAATAAAAGTTCCATTTTCAATTTTTAATGTTTTTAAAATCTTCTCATTATTGCGTAGAGTTAGATAGAGGGTTATAATAATTAGAGGTTTAAAATAGCTGGTAGTTACAATTAATCACTTAACCATCAGTTTTATCAGCAAATGATTTGATGCAGATTCGCATTTTTAACCTCTGATTTCTTTCTATAAGATCTGATATTTATCAGACAGTTTATGCTCTAAACATGTCTCAGGACTGAGTGTTCTATGCATACTTTTGGCGAACATATTCGTGAGGTAGTTAAAGTCCTGATCTTGAACAGGGAGCTGAATGCAGCTTTGTTCTGTGGTAGAATACTGTGGTTAAGTGGTAGAATAACTGCACGTAAGAAGGATTTAAAATCCTCTTTTATTAAACCACTATCATTTACAGCCACTTCCCAACTGGGGAGGGATAACAGAAAATAATGCCCGCACTTGGGTCTAACCTGAACAATCAACTACTCTAAAATAAAGTGAATAGAAATTAAGTAGTCGTTGCTCACAGAGCTATAAACGCGAGGTTGGCCTCTATGCTAAACGATCAATGGTGCGTAGCAAGATTTAGCTAATACTAACGCACTTAGATTATTTCAATAAGTAATAGCGTAACAGCACTAAGGCTTAGACTTAAATACTAGCTAGTCAGGTGGAGGTCAAACAGAGCCGCAGTAATCTAAGACTAAAAGCTTTCTCACACCGAGAAGTTCCTCGCTAACCTTTAAATACAAACTTGGCTCCAGTTCAAATTAGCATAAAGCTGAAACGCGCGCTAATTCTAAAGGGAAGTTGAAATAAGAGTTCACAGGAAAGAGAAATTAACATAAAACTTTGTTAGTTTAAACTGAAACCTTACACATGGAATGATATAAAATGAGTTTGATGTAAAATAAATTCCTGAGCTTCCGCAGTATACAGTTGTCGTCGGCTTTATGAAATGAGGATGAAAAATTATTTTTTATAAGTCTTGTCACTTGCAGAATATTGTCACACGCAGCTTGAGGACTGTTTTACATACATCAAAATAGAATTTTGCGATTAAGATTTTTCACAGTTCTGACAGTATTTCAAAATTAAATAATAATGAAATAATGAAAAAGCATAAATAACCTGTCCTCTGATAACGCATTCAGAAGTTATAGGAACTGACTGAAATAGTTTTAATTTTTTTTTTTGGAATTAAAGATTAAACATCTTCAAAATTGCATTCTTAAAGTATGAGGGTTTTTTTATTATTATTATTTGTTAATCAAGTAACCTTTTGCAGACAACTAATGAATTTTCTGCAATAAAATATTGATGAGCTGTCAACGATATCATTGATTTTGCATTCGCTAGAGATGGAGCAAGGTGGAAGTTCTTCAAACATTTCTAGTGAAATCGCTAATCTGTTTAATTGCTATAATACTTTTACGAATTTTTATTTATTTAACTATTTATTTAGAATTGTAATTAAAATTGTTTTATTTTCCCGCGCAACGCGGACGAATTTGAAAAGAAAGCTACGTCGGAAAATTAAAAATACAAGAACGGGTGTATTTAATATTTAATGTACACTGCAGCTAGAACAGATACGAAAGTGATATAAACTTAAAATAACTGTTATAAAGTTAAAATATAACTTACAGTTTTATCATTCTATTGCTATAATTTTCTGAATTTCTCCCAAAATCGTTACATTATACGTGTTATTTCAGTTTAAGCTTTAGAGTCATTAGAATTTATGGAAGCAGAACACATGGAAAATGAGAAATGACTTGAACCACGGACCTATCGAATACGCGCCGAGCGTGCTGACCACTACACTACGAAGGCATGCTAATAAAGGAGAAACACCATATATACTCCCCCTTTTAAAGGGCGACTGGGGATTATGGAATCCAATCGCCAAATCCTGGTGACGGTGAATTATCATTCTCCACCCTTTTTATCGGGCACCAGTGGAGAGTCATTAGGATTTTTGGAAGCAGAAGACATTAGTCACTTTACTTAACCTGTTCCGCCGAACTAAGTTAATGGCGCTACAGGGTTAGGAAGTCATCCTAGTCATTGCTATAAATCTGACGGTTAGGCCGCCTTTCTACATTTTACATTAATCTTTAGTTTCTTGGATATAATTATTTTCATTCACTTGCTTCATTATCTCTAAGATGCCCTTGTTGCAGTAATAGTCCGTGAACAGTCTATTCACATGATATGTGATGTAGTCGGAAGGAAAGAACTGCTGTCGGAGGTGCTCTGTCAGAGGGCAGGAGAGCAGGTAATGTAGTGCGTCCGCGTCTTCCCCCCGAAAACCGCAAGAACAGTTGACGTCCCGTCTGAGAAATCGTCTGTAATACGCTGGAAATTTCCCATGGTTGGTACAGGCCTGGAGGAAGAGTCGGTTGCAGTTGAGCCTCTTGAGAGTAGGTATTGGGAAGACGTTGTAAGTAAATCTTCCTGTCTCTTCTTCCTGCCATCGTGATGACCATGTCCCTTGGAATGTTGTCTTGAGGAGCTTTTTTGCAACTTCTGCGGAAAACGGAACTTCCTTGTCAGTTCCTGGTTTGAGAGCTGCGGTCTTAGCTAGTTGATCAGCTCGTTCGTTGCCTTTCTGCCCGATGTGTCCTTTTATCCAGTTGATATTTAAAGGAATGGAGGAGCCTAACGTAAAGAGGATCTCTCTAAGTGCAGAAGACATAAAAAATGAGCAAAGCTCTCGCCGAAACTGGAACCACGGACCTCTCGAATACGCGCCGAGCGTGCTGAACCCTACACCACGAAGACATGCTAGTAAGACGGGAGAAATACCTCATAAAGGAAGTTAAATGAGTTCTGTTGCGTATGGAAGATCATTATGAGCTGTTGCAATTGTTTCTAAATTAGCAGTTTGATGAAAATGTTGCATCATTCTAAGGTAACTTTGCTATTTTTTATTACCTAAATGCAAAGCTCATAACAGCAGATACCGACTATACGGAATCAAGGAAATCAATTCATTACAACATTTTTCGTAATCTGATGATATTTTTTAATAGAAACAATATGATTCGTGTTGTGAGCTTGTAGAGACGTAAGGTTATTTAGGAGCAGGAGACATGAAAAATGAGCATTGCCTTCGCCGGGAATCGAACCAGGGACCTCTCGGTTACGCGTCGAGCATGCAGACCACTACACCACGAAGAAATGCGAAGAAGGCGGGAGAACTAAGCTATAAGCTCTACTGTCTAACTTTTGTCTGAAATCTGGAGAGTAGTGACTGCACAGAAGAAGGGTTAAAACTACCCTTTATTACACTCTTTAAATTATTTGCAATGCGTCAACTCGACGCTAACACACTACGCCTCTGCTTCGGCGGTAACTGTATGAGGTATTTCTCCCGCCTTCTTCGCATGCCTTCGTGGTGTAGTGGACTGCATGCTCGACGCGTAACCGAGAGGTCCGTGGTTCGATTCCCGGCGAAGGCGTTGCTCATTTTTCATGTCTCCTGCTCCTAAATAACCTAATGTCTCTACACTGGCGCTCGAACTAAAAAGGTGATGGATGATGATTCTCCATCACCGCGATTTGGCGATTGGGTCCCCAAAACCCCAGTCGCCCTTTAAAAGGGGGAGTATATAAGGTATTTCTCCCGCCTTCTTCGCATGCCTTCGTGGTGTAGTGGTCTGCATGATCGACGCGTAACCGAGAGGTCCCTGGTTCGATTCCCGGTGAAGGCGTTGCTCATTTTTCATGTCTCCTACTCCTAAATAACCTAATGTCTCTGCAACTGAAACAGTAAGAACTAAACGCAGAATTTGAAGATCTTAACGAGTATAAGAATTACGCTACAGGCCTCACACTATCATGTTTCCTAACAGAGCGTTGATAAATTTAGTGGCAGCAAACTAATAGCCGTTACGCCACTTTTAACCAGCAATAACTGCTAAGCCAAAGCTCGCGCTATAACACGCACAAAGTTTTCCCAGACTCTCCAACTTTCCCTTCTAGAAACTTCATGATTTTTCTCCCACTGTTTAGAATTTTCATTCCTAAACGCGCGCTACCAAATTTAAATATTCTGACACTGACAATTAGGGGAATAAAGGCTTATAGGAAAGGACTTCAAATCAAATTTAATTGGTGATTGAAAATAAATATAAATCCCTACAGTGTTAATGATCATGCAAAAGGTTTTGTTTGGTAGCTTTCTTGGGATCGGTTGAAAAACTTCAGTCCGAAATTTTTGCAGATGCTTTGCGTATGTTGTATAGAAACTTTTAATACGTCAAAATACCATCCAAAAGACTAGACGACGATGCCTCAAATCCGTCTTCCTAAGCGATATCGGGAAGCTTAATCAACAAATAACAAAAGGATGCTGTGTAATTCTAAGAGATAAAAGGATTGGAAGTTTTTCTAGTCCCTTTCATGTTGCAATCTTTGAGCAACTGGAGCGCTAAGTCGTCCTTAATGCTCCACCAATTGTAAGAACAAGTGCTCCAGTCTCACTTCTTCCCAGTTCAAAGGAAATCATGGCAGACGTGAAAAAAATGTCTCGTGAAGAATAATTCTTTGCCCATACGACACCTGATTTCTGATAACATTGTCTTTTTATCTTATTTAATTCAAAGAGTTTTCGCAGCGCTTTCAGAAGAGGAAGTTTTTTTCCTCTTTGACAATGAATCTGATTCTATTTTCTTATAAAAAAATATCTTAGGCGGTTTTAGTTTCCCATTGAGAGCTTCTTAATGGTAAAAAATATTTTAGTTATAAAGTCCTTTGGCCACTATTCTGTAATACCTCCAAAAATTAATCTACCTATTTAAAATTCGTGGTATTTCGATAAAATCTTTTGCAGTGTCGTCTATTTACTATTATCCTTTGTTAGGAGTTAGCATCAATTAGTTCCACTTTACAGTAAAACCTTTACAACGACTCGAAGTGTGACATCATTAGGCATTCAACATTAAAAATTTTTTCCTTCATTTTATTATCATTATTATTACTTGCAATCGATTTAAGACATTTATTTTGAAAATAACATTATTGTAGACTTTTTCATAAGTAAAGTTGTACCTCCGGCCCTAATCGCTACCAAATGAGCAGCATCCTATTAGGTATTTCTCCCGCCTTCTTAGCATGCCTTCCTGGTGTAGTGGTCAGCACGCTTGGCGCGTATTCAATAGTCCGAGGTTCGAGTCCCAGGCAGGGCATAGCTCATTTTCACGTCTTCTGCTTCAAAATAACCTAGTGTTTCTACAGTGGCTCCCGAACTAAGAAAGATGGTGGATGATGATTCTCCACCAACAGGATTTGGCAATTGGGTTCCCTAATCCTCAGTACTCCATCAAAAGGGGGAGTCTGTAAGGTATTTCTTCCGCCTTCATGGCATGCCTTCGTAGTGTACTGATCAGCACGCTTGGCGCGTATTCGAGAGGTCCGTGGTTCGAGTCACGGAAAAGGCATTACTCATTTTTCATCTCTCCTGCTTAAAAAAAATAGTGTCTCTACAGTGGCGCCCGAACTAAAAAAAGGCGGTGGATAATGATACTCCACAAGCAGGATTTAGCGATTGGGTCCTCTTATCCCCAATCGCCTTCTAAAAGGGGAGTATATAAAGTATTTCTCCCTCCTGCTTAGCATGCCTTTAGGCATACACGAACACACGTATACGTGTTACAGAAAGTACCACATGCATTGGTGGCACAAAAAATACAAAAGGGTTCATTTTCTGCAATGTTGATACAAAAAAAAATTCGAAACCAGTGCTTAATAACATAAGTATTATATATACTCTCATTCTACTGAGCCGATTAACAAAATTTAACTTAAATTGTCATCTGTCAAAAGCTCCAATTAGGGTACGTATTAGATTTGTACATAGTATTGTTCAAACATGGATATTTTGACATAAAATCCGGCTTTTTCTGAAATGACGTAATTTTTTTTTTCCTTAATACAATTTTATGACTCAAATTATGTCGAATTGCTGTGTTTTGTGAAATTCGCACGAGCTGTTTTAAAAACAAATTACCTTTCAAAAGTTTAGCTCCTTAACGTTAATTGAATTTCGTATACATTTATTAATATCCGGTTTATTTAACTTATCTCATTCCGTCTTTCACAATAAAAAATTAGCTCCAGCCCAAATAAAATGCGCAAATAGTTTCTGATTTTTAAGAAAAATATATATTTTTATTAATTTTTTATAAATTTTTCGAAACAGTTTTAGATTAAAACTTATAAAATTTTTTCCATCACTTTGACGTAAATGAATTTCTTGGCATACCTGCAAAAAATTTGAGTTTTTTAATCAAAATTTCCCAAGATATACGTTAATTTATAAACTGGCGCGTTCTGAAATTGGCATATATGAACGATAACAATTCCAATTGTGGTTCACGCACTTTGTTAAAATTATTTCAAAGAAATAACGATGCACCTACTTTTCCGGTCGTGCACAATGAAAGCGAAAGGAAGATAGGTTACCATTGATTAAGAACTTCGCCAAGTGAATTTTTCTTAGCGCAAACTAAGAAAAAGTGCGCCAGTATAAATTTTTTAATTTCTCTGTAATATTCAAACCAAATTTTTAAGCATTTAATATTTAGGTTTAATTTGTGTCTTACAATCAGAATATGAAAAATCATCGATATGCTATTACAGAAATTGTCCGATTTTCTGTGAAATACGTTATTGTAGAACAATTGTATATATAAATCTAATATATATATAGTAAGTCGCGCTTTCCAGAAATGAAAAATGTAAATCAAATTTTTTCTTCAATCGTCCCAACAGGAAGACAGACGAAGAACTATACAATCATTTTTTTTTGTGCGGAGCTTACGGTTAATAAGTTTTTAAAAGAATAATTAACAATGGCATATTATACAACTTTTGCACCAAAATATAATGCAGAATTATTAGATTATCAAGAACAAGATAACCAAAAGCAGCATGAATGATCCATTTGAAAGAATATGTACAAATACACGGGCATTAATAACACTAAATAAAATGCACAATGAAACGATAAATTCTGTAATAAATATAATCTGCAAATACAATCTTAGAGTAAGAGGAAAGCTTAACTCTTGCAAAGCATAAATATGTTTACAAAAAGCAAATAATCGTAGCTTTACGATTGTATCGCGTTTGTTTATAATAAAAGAGGCGCTGAAAAGAACATAACGCTGGTTTTTCAATCGCAATCTCTGTGTTTCTATGTTCTGTTTGGCCTAAATATTTATTCGCATTTGAGCTACTCCAGTAAAGCTCACTAGGTTTCCGAAGATATTGTTACAATTGTTGTATTTCTTCGTGAAATGCAGCGGGAGACAAATTTTGAGGAAGAGCTACACCGGAAAAGCAAAAATACAGGATCGCGTGAGTTTAAATAACTGGAAATCTCGGCAATTTGTACTGAAACTGAATAAATGTAATTGAACACTATGTTAGTTGTAACCGCAATTCCACCCTTATTGCTTTCGAGAAATCTCGAGACGCAGAACTTACCAGAAATTTCTCGCGACCGATTGAAAGCTATAAAAAGACAAAGAAAGAATATTTCAGCTCAGTTGCTTATTTATCATTGTTGCGAGTTTGGTTCTGCGTGAACTAAGATATCTGAATTAACTTTCTCTTTACATTTCATGGATTTCAACGTTTTTAGTAGTTTTAAGTATAATTACTTATTATACTGCGTGATATTGTGAACACTTTTACGAATATCTATCAGGAACATTCCAGCGTTCTGATATATTTCTTTTGATAAGAATAAATTTTATTAATCTATCATCGGACTTGTGTTTCCAATCTGGTAAGAACCCCTACGCACACAAAGAATATTTTAGTTTTCTTACGGGTAAATTCTAAAAACATATTGTATTTTTTCCTCAAACTACCTACATTTTGATAATAATTGCATTTCGTTCTGTATTTATTGTATGAATTTATTCAGGAGAGCGGCATAGCATAATTTTAATTTACTAAATATTTTATGTATAAATGTTTGGATTGAAAATTAAAATTTGTATCCTACAAGACTTTCATAGAAGATAACACAATAACATAAGTCGTTGAATGAAGGTTAATAATATTTCATCGTTTCTGTATTGGTTAGAACGATGCTCAAGAATCTGAAAGCTGTTTTTTTTCTCATTAAACTTTGCAAATGTTCTACAGATGTTTGATATAAAAATATGTCGATTTTTAAAATTAAGTTTCAGAAATAAAACCTCCAATTAAGACGTTTAAATTCAAAGCTGTAAAATGAAATTTTATGAAACAAACGGTCATTAGTTGCTTTAAAACTGTCATAACTTTATTGCAAGATACTTGTATAATGGAGTTTACTTACTCTCACGCAGAAGTCCACGCAGTAACATAAAGACTATCGAAAAAGTAATGTTAAAAAATGCAATAAAATTTCACAAATTTACTAGTTTTCAAATTGTATATTATTAAACGGATAGTTTTTGCGTTTCTGTAGATTTTTACCAATCCTTGAGGTTTTGATTTTGATGTCTCAAAGGTATCGGATAAATTACACTCCAATATGGAAATGCTAAATAATGCATTATTTTGTAAAAATGGAAGTCAAGGCAATACGATTGAGGATAGTTCTTACCTGGAGTTTCTGTATGCAAGCATAAAACCGAACCATTTAAGTATGTAAATCAGTATATAATTTGTATGCATTGAAAATAAACTTCACTAAAATGTGTAGAAATTATGAGAAAAAAGGTACTTTTTAATATAATTGGAGGTTTCAGTAAGAAAACAAATATAAAAAACTCATTATCTTCTTATTTCATTTCTTTGTTTCGTCGTAATTCACTTTCTTTATGCAAGCAAATCTCTCTTTTCAATCCAAATTAATTTTCAGTATTTTGAGGCTCTCAATAATTTTCGAAAATCATTTTTACTCTAAAAAAAATAATAATTAACGAGTCAGAAAACTCTCGATTTGAGAGAACAAAATGTTTGCAACGGCCTTACGTCAGGTATTACTGATAACTTTTGAAAATTCTGCAGTAAAACTAAATACATTTCTAGAGACATTAGGTTTCATTTGGAAGCAGGAAATGTAAAAAATGAGCAATGCTCTCGCCGGGACTCGAAACACGAAACTCTTGGATACGCGCCGAGTTTGCTGACCATTACACCAATGCGAAGAAGGCGGGAGAAATACCTTATACATTTTGTTGTTCAAATCGAAAAAAAATGAGAGACAGAGCTAGATCCAAAAAGAAAAGAGGAAAAAAATTAAATAATTTAACAGTCAAAGTTATTGTATTGCAAAACCTTTAAACAGCCGCTTTCAGAAATACAGATGCTAATTCAGTGTCATGTAATAATGTAACTGTTCACTATCCTGTAAAAACAGTTTTGTTCCTTTTCAATAAAATACACTCGGGAAAGAATATGCAACTTATAAAATCATTAAGATTTGAATATTTTTAACATGTTAAATTACAGATGAGCCAGTTGGTGATTCATTTCATGCAAATTCACCACAAAAATAAGGGAATATTTTTATTTTCAAACTCAGTCATCGAAAGACTCTTGAAAAGTTCGTAACAGCTGGTTACATCATTACATCGAAGGAGTATTATAATTTAATTCAAAACATGATAGGTATATTATCAAAACAGCTGCAATTTTTTATCCTCTTTTGCATATCACATATTTTAAGCATAAAAATAAAAAAATATTAATCTTTAATGAAATCTTCAATTTCGTAGATTTTACGTGTATCGAATAGCGGGTCTATGAATCTACATTAACTATTTGACGACCAAAGCGCCCCACACGGTCCTTCATTGAGACGACCACAACCGCCCCAAAACGACCCAGACTGCGATCTTGTTTTCTTCCCTGCCCCTAAGGTATGCAGTAGCAGGTGCAGTTTCCCCAAATGCATTTTATCAGTTTACTACAGACAGTTTGTGCTAAGAGGTTTAATTGTGGTTTCTTATCTTTAGATTGCACGTGGCATTTCGTTGTTGATTCCCTGATTTCAGTTTAAGAGCTTCAGAGTAGGTTTATAAAGAACGGGGTCAAAGGCTAATAGAACCTTTGTTAGAAGGTACAAAGGATGTCATTCGAAATTTTCACACCTATTTCTGCGTTAACGGACGGGGAGGGGAGGAAACTGCTGTGACACTGGAAAAGTATTTCGGGCGTTTCGGTATTTTAAGGATGTTTAAAAATATTAAATACTTAAATACTGGCATTTTGAGATATGATGGTGTTTATTTACCAACTTCTAGATCAAAATTACGTTAGTATTTGCATTACAGTTTTCGTCAAATGCAAAATCCAATGTATTCTGATTCATTTTACATCTACTATAATAAAACAACAATAATTACAAACGGAGAGGTATAAATGAAATCAGAAGAAAATATTTTTTACTCTACCTGAAAAAAAAAGAACTTTCCGTACAAGAGTTACACATTTTTATATTCTCGGGACTTTTCTGAATACAAAACAGTAGATATATTTATTCATATTTACATGTAATCAGGTTAATCATATAATCATTAATTTACTTCAAACATTTCTTTATATTCGAAACCTCTCTCATTATTTTTGCAACTATATAAATTTGGACTTGCGGCTTTCGAAAGTTCATAAAATCTATGATGCGGATTCCATCATCTTGAACTTTGGGCATCCGTGGTATATAACGTCTAAAACTAGCCGACAATGTATGAAACGATTCATACTTCACACATTTCCTGGGCATTCTATATAGAATGCTAAACGAGAGAAGTATGAAATACATCTCCGATTCGTTTCAAATATCATGTGTATTTTCATTTATTCAATTCACACATTCCGTTTCTGATACCTTTCGCGTGTGTTTAAAGGACACAAGTAATTCAGTTGCATGCAAAAAATGTTGTTAAAAAATTCATACTTTCTGTGCCCATACTAATAAAGATGATGAAATAGGTATTTTGTGCATTTTGTGTTTCAAAACTAAAAATGCTATTGAGGGTAAAATAAATTCTAAAATCAATTTGGAAATACAAGCCAAAAAAATGAAAATGAATTCGGAAAAACAGTTTCCAACTTCTTCTTTGGGAACTACTGTCCGTGTTCTTATTGCTAACGTCGACAAGGGACGACGTGATTCTCGCAATATACTAGTCTATTTTATATCCTATATTCTAGAGAATACTATAGAACTTTGCCAGTAACATATATAAAAGCTGCATCAGGACATTTTTTCATACGTTGCCTAAACGGCATTTATTTTTCTATAGAACACCTTGGTCTTTAATGCGATACTTAAAACAGTAATTCTCATTCTATAGAATACCTAGTTTTTTATACACAATGCCTAAATAACATTTGTCCTTCTAAAGAACACCTAGGTTTTATAGACAATGCTTAAATAGCATTTGTCATCCTGTAGAATACCTCGATCTTACATATAATGCCTAAATGGCATTTGTCATTCTGTAGAATACCTAGGCCTTATACACAATGTATAAATAGCATTTATCATTGTATAGAATTCCTGGGTCTTATATACAATGCCTAGATAACATTTCTCATTCTATACAATACCTAGGTTTTATATAACAATGGCTAAATAGCATTTGTCATTCTATAGAGTACCTAGTTCTTATATACAATGTCTAGGGAAAGTTGTAGAGACATTAGGTTATTTTGAAGCAGGAGACATGAAAAATGAGCAACGCCTTCGCCAGGATTCGAACCACTGACCTCTCGGTTTCGCGTCGAGTTTGCGGAGCACTACACCACGAGGGCATGCGAAGAAAGCGGGAGAAACACCTTATATACTCCTCCTTTTAAACAGCGACTGGGGTTTTGGCCAAATCCCGGTGATGGAGAATCATCATCCACCACCGTTTTTAGTTCGGGCGCCAGTGTAGAGACATTAGGTTATTTCGAAGTAGGAGAACAAAAAATGAGCAACGCCTTTGCCGTGAATTGAACCATGGACCTCTCGGTTACGCGTCGAGCGTGCTGACCACTACACCACGAGAGCATGCGGAGAAAGACCGAGAAATACCTTATAAAGTATGTAATGATTCTTATATTTCTTACGTTGCCGATAACACGCCTTGATTTAGTTGCTATAAATGAAGTCATTAATAACTGTCTCGGGAATGCTTTTATATGCTACAAGTTCTTGGTTACGTAAAAATTAAGATGGTCAGCTGGGTTTTGCTCTTGGAATGCTGGGTAATAAATGATACTTGCGATTTGCTCTATAGCAAGCTCGCGAATGAGACAGGGTAAGGTAGCAGGTCAAGTCCTCCAGGCTTGTAATATAGAAATAAGGTTAGGTTAGGTTAGGTTATTCAAATAAGGCAAAGCACACGAGGGCTATCTGCCTAAAGGGAGGGATGCCTTCGTGGAGGACTTTCTAAGGGAAACTGGCTCGCATACACGTTACGCATGGGGAAAACCACGAAAAAGCAACGCAGCCAGCCCGTTCGCTGGATTCGAACCTCGGACCGAACTACCAGTGTTCAACGTCTTTAGCGCTCGGCCGCTGGTGGGCACAATATAGAAATAAGAGCAACAAACATGCGCCCTAGCGATTTACAGCTTGAAAAAAAATGCTCCACGAAAACATTGCATGAATTCTGTGTTACTGGTTTCCCTACCAAATCAATAGTATTCTGTCAGTGTTATCAGGAAGAAAGCCAGGAAGAGGATTGGTATTCTGTTTTTCCTTAAAGAATTGTTAATGGCGTTGGCCATGTGATATCCAGACCAGTGCTGCGGTTGAACTAAATATTTGAAATTCTGATCATTTGCGTATCTTCACTTTATGTACACTCTAATTAACATAACTTGGTCGCTTTCCCTCCTTATACTGCGATTCTAATATTGTGGAGCGTAACTTAGTATTGCATGTAAAATGTTGGTGTATATGCCAGTGTCTGCTAGGTTACAGCAGGTTATACATCTCTGGTTATTTTCAGAAATGCAATATCTTTTTGCATAGAAATGAAAATATTGAAAAATAAAAAAAAATTAAATTTAAAAAACAATTAGTTCAAACTAATTTAAAATTAAAAATAAAATAAAATAAACAATATATAATAAATAAATACATCTACACAGAATCATTAAAAAAACAAAAGAAAAAGTCCCTGAGAAATCACATAACGCATAGCATCAGAGACATTGGTTTAATAGTGAAACGATGTCCATATCTATAATTCTGCGTATAACTATTTTCCTGTATCTCCTATATTTCTGTTTCCTTTCTGTATATTCCTGTATACTCCTGTTTCTATATTCCCGTAAATTTTACGAAGTCCCAAATGGCTGCACTCGTTTTATTTCGGATAACATTATTGGTATTAAAATTTTTGCTATAAGTCTAATTATCATGCGCTGTTGTTTCTAATTACGTTAAAAGGTATTCCTCCCGCCTTCTTCTCATGCCTTCATGGTGTAGTGATCAGCACGCTCGACACGTATTCGAGAGATCCGTGGTTCGATTCCCGGCGAAGACGTTGCTCATTTTTTCATGTCTTCTGCTTCAAAATAACCTAATGTCTCTTCACAGCACCCGAAATAAAAGGTGGTGAATGATGATTCTTCACCACCAGTATTTGGGGACATCTTCAGGACACCATCTGCATTCTTTTTGACTCTATGCCGAGACGTGTTTCTTCGTGCATCGCTGTCCGCGGTGGTCCTACATCCTACTGAGCCGACACCGTTCTCGCTCTGTATTCTGACTATCATTTTGAAATAAAGATCACTTATTGCTGCTTGCTGTTTCTGTCTTTTTTCCAAATTTCATTACTTTCTGACCCCTCCTTCTTGGTGTTGCATTTTCAATGTCGAGTAGTGTAAACTAAGGATATATATCACTAAGGAAAGTGTTTATTGCCTCTAAATCACTGACGTTTTAAGCAGAACTTAACATCTTAAGTTTTTTCTTAGGGCGATAAATACTCTGGAAGCTGGTTATTTGCCAAGACTTCTGAAAGATAAATTACAGATCTCGTATTTTACACAATCGCAATATTTACTAAGGCATAAAAATGACAGATTGTATGTAAATAATGCCCAATGACAGTAAATTCCAAGGTACTTGAGTAACAAATTCATGATGAAGTAAGAGTCGCAAAAATTTTGGAAAATATTTTTACGACTCTTACTTTCGTAGAAGTGCGGCAATATAGAGAATCTGAAAAATATACCTTCCGTTACAACAATAACTGTATCTTTAATCCCGTGGGTTCCTGGAGCATGTAATCAATAAGCTAATAATCTTTCCATTAATAACTAACTATATAAAAAATAGCATTTTATTTTCTTCCTGGGAGAAAATTTCATTGCAGTTATTCCAGTGAGATTATTCATGTCCCCACAATCTAAATTTACGACTTTATTACAGCGCCTTGAAAATTTCCATTTTCTTCGAGGACCATTAAATGTCTATACCACTATTATAAGGAAGGACTGAATGTGCTTTAAAGGAGCCTATCTTTTGTTTTCTTTTTCCATTTCTAAAGCTCTGATGAGGCTAGTACGTTAATATTCTCCTGCAGAGTTGTAAAATTTAATGTTCAGATTCCATTTTAGTTTGAACATTTTATTTTCGAACTGAATATTTTTAGCTAGCGAACAATTTATTCCTTTGTGTGTTTTTGCTGTTTGAAGAATAATACTTAGCTCAGTTATAAATTAAAAGTAATAACAAACAAAACGTTTTTTCCACGTCATTTACTTTGCTTTGTGTGTGTGTTGTAATGGTATTTTTAATTTAATTAAGTTATTACATAATTATGAAAACAAACTGTAATTTTTTCACAAGCATTTCAACGCAAAAGCTCGGAAAACATGTTGTTTAAAAGCTAGGGGAATTAATGCATTGAGAAATTAAGCAAACACAAGCAGTATGCAAAAGATATTAAAAAAAACATTATTAACATCGTTTAGTAGACTGCAAAGAATCGCTGTTTTTTTTTCTTATATATTCTATATTTTTATATACTTCTTAATCTTGAGAATCAATCTCTAAAAAAGAAGCATGTATAGTCTCTTTTATAAAAGTAAAACAGTTTGCTATTTATCTTTGAAATATGTTCAAGAGAACAAACAACATGTCTGTATATTCTTTATCCTTTATATCGGGAATCAAAGGCTTTAAAAATAATCCGCCATTTATGACACTTCTGTAACTTTAATGTATTGTTTGAAATACAATGCACATTCTTTTTAACATTTTCATATTAAATTTTGCATTAAATTACTTTAATTCTTTGTATAGAATGAATAATAAAAATTACTAATAATAATAAATAAAGTTCCTTTTGATGGCAAATAATAAGAAATTTTTATCGTTATTTATAATGCGGAATTTGCTGTTTTACATTCTAAATATCTTAAACAATGTAATTTTAATTTGTTCTTTTCCGAATTAATTTGCAAGATTTAAGTAAAGAAGCTCAATAGAGTAAAGCGAAATAAATCAGGCTATTTTGATCTTTGCAATAAATGACGAATTTTTGCAGTAGCATCCTGTAATATTACATGAATATTGTCGCGTGCGTACGGGTTCGTTATGGATTGAATGTCGAAGACTTTCAAAAGTTAATAAAATTTATTCTTTTCACGCGAAATAAAACAAAATACTGAAGTATTTCCTCGGAGATATTCTTGCAATATCACAATATGTCAAACGTTAAGCAGAATTCAATTCAAAACAGATAAAGTTAATCCAATCTCACAGCGAATTCGCTACAATCAATCACAGCATTAAGTAAACAAACAGCAATTTTCTTAAAACAGCTACAACTACAACTGAGATGAGGTGTTTTAATTCTGCTTTTATAAGCTTTTTAGTTATTCACTAGAATATTCTGGTAAAATCTATACTTATTTCGATTTTCCTCGATGGCAACAGCAATTAAATCGTCTGTGTTGCAAGGGAAAATAAAACAATTTTAATTACAATTCTAAATAAATAGCTAAATAAATACGTAATCTGTAACAA
The DNA here is from genome assembly GCA_000611955.2 of Stegodyphus mimosarum. NCBI lineage: Eukaryota > Metazoa > Arthropoda > Arachnida > Araneae > Eresidae > Stegodyphus > Stegodyphus mimosarum. The sequence continues at coordinate 305,899 of KK120327.1, forward strand.
TATAAATGTTTAAGATAACTTTCGCGTGTGATATTTTAGTGATAACAATAAGGAAACTTTTAATATCAAATTTACAACCTTAACAGACATCTGAACTGCGAGAAGCTTGCTAAACCTTTGACTTCTAATGAGACTAATGACTTCTAATGTCCCATTAAGCTTCAAAATTACTACTGGGTCAAAGCTTGCTAAGAATCTCCTGAAAGTTGGGGATTATCTTCCAATAGTTGGAAAATAAAGACGCCGCTTAAATAATGTGCTTTTAATAATTAAATAATCTGCTGGCTGGACACTAATGAACATATAGGAAAGAAAATATATGAGTTGAACAATGTGTAATGTTTTTGTTTGCAAAGAATGCTTTACCCTGTGCCATATGATGTAAATCTATTTCATATAATAAAGTTTTCAACATCAATAGGTGTGCTAATAGTAAGTCGATCACTGTGTGTGGGACATATGTACCCTACCATTAACTATGGCTGGGACACATGTGTCCCAGTCTTTGGCTTGAAAACTCCTTTGTCAAAAAAATTCGAAGTGCTAAATTTACCTTATTTATGACATATTTTGTTTACTTGGATAAAAAATGGGGTATATTATTACCCCAAAGGAGTGTTATCTCAAAAGGGCTATTAATTTTGTTTTAGCATTTTGCATCTATTCACTGTAAATGTCCGTATCACTTTTCATACTGTTGCCACCAAATATTATCGTCTTGAGTTATATTTAAAGAAATTAAATAATGAAGAATCTACATAAATGAATGTATGTTCCTCGCATTGGGATAAAACAACGGTACCTAGAGACATCAAATTTTGAATAACGTAATCCTCCTCCAAATTTGGGCGTCTGAAAACCCAAATTTGGAATTTGCAATTTGTTTTGTTATTGATTTCAAATTTTGTAACTCTTTGAGGAATTTTTTATTAAGAAACTCAGCGATTTGAAAGTGAGAAATGGTACGAAGAGGATAATACTTATTAATTTTAATACGTATAATAACTCATATTTAATGAATAAATGTAACACACAAACCGTTAAAAAAACTCCCCTTTGGACGTAATTTAAAATCTTTAAAATTTTAGTTTTTTAACCTAAAGGAGCGTTAGCTCAGAATGGCTATTAATTTCGTTTTGGCATTTTGCGTTGATTCAATATAAATGTCCACATCACTTTTCAAACTGTTGCCACCACATGTTATAGTCCTGTCTTACATTTAAATAAATTAAATAATGAAGAATCTGCATAAATACATCTATGTTTCTTGCATTGTGGTAAAAGAACGGTACATAGAACTATCAAATTTTGAATAACCTAATCCTCCTCTGAATATGGGCATTTGGAAGCCCGAATTTGAAATTTCCTTTATTATCGATTTCATATTTTGTAACACTTAGCGAATTTTTGATTAACAAACTCAACAATTTCAACACCGTAAGAATAAAAACATTATCTCCTAATAAAAACATTATTAAACTATCCATCGCGCGAGACTGTGTATAGGAAATTCTAAAGATATGCTCATTTCAACATTATTTTGCGATATTTCAGTTCAATTAAATTTTATGGTTTAAGTTCGAAGAACGTGATACTTAATAAATAGAGGTAACACAGAAAACATTATAAAACGCCCTTTTGGGCGCAATGTAAAATCTGAAAGCTTTCAAATTTTTTGTCTTTTTTTTTATTTGTATTCAAAGAGCTAAGCGTAGGAATTGATGACCAATAGTTTTCTAATAATTTAAACCGTATGCTTAATATTTTAGGTTAAAATATAACTCATAAAATAACAATTTTTGAAATGCTATGAATAATGATTTATGAGTGACAAAATGGCTTGTAGAATTCCATAATATGACTGGCAGTAATCACTCTTAAATGTTCGATTTCTCTATATAGTTTGTAAGATCTCGTGGTCCCAACTTGTCAGAAACTGGGTTAGTGACTGCTACTATGTGTGAATTTACACAGAAACGTAAGAAGGGGTTGTAGAGACATTAGGTTATTTAATAGCAGGAGACAGGAAAAATATGCACTGCCTTCGCCGGGGATCGAACCGCGGACCTCTGAATTACCGGCTCAGTGTGCTGACCATTACACCACGAAGGCACGCCAAGAATGTGGGAGATATACCTTATATACTCCCCTTTTTAAAGGGCGATTAGGGTTTTAGGGGACCTAGTCGCCAAATCCTGGGTGTGGAGAGTCATCATCCACAACCCTTTTAGTTCGGGCGCCAGTGTAGAAACATTAGGTTTATTTCGAAGCAGGAGACATGAAAAATATGCACTGCCTTCGCCGGGGATCGAACCGCGGACCTCTGAATTACCGGCTCAGTGTGCTGACCATTACACCACGAAGGCACGCTAAGAATGTGGGAGATATACCTTATAGGGTTAAAGCCCTTTATATTTTATCTTTAAAAATGCGTCTACTTGCGTCTACTACTAAATTTACAAAGGCGTCTACTTGACGCTCACAAACTGCGCCAACCCGCCAGTTTAACTGAAATAACACGTAAAACTGAAAGTAATGGCTAGATGAACAAATATCAAAACACTAACCGACGAGGCTCTGAGATCCTAAACTAACCGCGTTTTTAATTACCGCTGTGATTCAGCAAGATTACTGATTAAACAGTTGAAAACGAGCACTTCCGCAAGGCTAGGCACACAGGCCGACACGCGCCGATCTAAATTCTACTGAGCAACTCCACTAGCGTAGCTTCAAAGCAAGACTTTCACACTCTGGTTTCGTCTACTATTTAATGCAACTAGCTTCCGCTAAATTTGAATAAACTGCGCGGGCTACTACAATTTACATACTCTGGCACGGGCATTTCTAGGGGAAAATAAAGGCTAAATAGGAAAGATAACTTAAAATAAATGTTAGTTAAAATATATATAAACCCTACAAGTTTCTTCACTAAAATGATGCACTAAATAGAGCTGCACCACACATATTGTTCATAAGTAAGGTAAATCCCATTTTCAGTTTCCGTATAGTGGCTAACACAACTTATGGGTTTCGAAATATTAAATATAAATCAAACCTGCACCAGTTATCCTTTTAAAACTAGTTCTCAACTACTTAGTTTTTACACTGAAGTTCTTTAAATCTTGTTCTCAATCGCTTATTTTTCACATTTAAAGTTTTTGAGTCTTTTAAATCTTGTTCTCAATTGTATAGTTTTCACATTTAAATTCTTTGAGTAAGTCGTTTCTTTTGATGCAGTGTACTGAAAATGATTTTTCATCGATATCAAACTGGATTCTGTTATAACAGTCATCCCAGAAAAAAACTCACCATTGGCATGGCAAAGTACTAAATGTGCTTCTTATGCTTCTATTTAAAGTATTAATAAAGGAGCGAAATGCAAAACTATTAAGTAAGGTTAAGTAGAAAGGAAGTTAATATAATAAGATCTAACACGCAAACAAAAATAAGAATAGTGTGATATTAAATTACTTATGAATAAACGTAGATTCAGGGAGAAAAATATATAAAAAAAATTTCAAAAATGGAAAATAATACAGAATAGAAATATAATATTTAAATCATAGTGTGTCTTTGATTAGACTTAAAACTTCTTATAATTTTAAATTGTAATTTCTTACCAAAAAGAAATTATACTTACGTTTAGTAGAATAGTCAAAATCTTGAAAAGTTTTAATTTGACTACATCAGCGACTACATCAGCGAACTGGAACTCATACGTTCTTATAAGTCCGTATTATAATGTCTAACGGAATGTTTTGCCTGATAAATTCACTTCAAGTTTCAACACACACACGGGTATTTATTTGAGACGTACATAGTTGTCTCTCTCCATCACTGCATTTATAAATGTCTGCTCTTTTAAATTAATTGAAATAAAAATGTCTCATGTCATATTAAGTGAGACAGGATCATGTAAACATGGCTGCCAAATACGACACTGCATTCTGTACGATTTCCAACAAGGAATCGAAATTTGGTGACAAATTTTGGTGGAGATGTAGTTTCGGACAGATCGTGCAGGAGATGGTACGAAAACTTTGAAGCAGGTGATTTCGGAAGCCATCTTTGACGACGATGTTGTCAAGACCATGATAGTGTAAGATCCTTTTTTGACAACATCGGAGATTGCGGAAACTCAGCTCAAGAAGCCACTTCGGACAATATCTGGAAACTGGGATTGGTCAATAAATAATCCAAATGGGACTTCATGATTTAAATGAGGAAAATTTGCATGATTGTGTCATCATATGCACAAATTGCACGTGTCTTCTTGCTGGGAGCAAAAAAGAATCCTTAATGTTTGATGGTAACTGGTAATGAAAAGTGGATTACCTACACAACGTTGGTTAGCAAAAGAGCAAACTATAAACCCAGACAACCTGCTCCACCTCTAAACCAATTTTGTGCTTGAATAGGAGAATGCTGTGTATATGGTGGGACGTCCAAGGACCAATACATTACGCGATTTTGAAACCTAAAATAAAACTCAGTTCGGAGGAATACTCTCAGAAAATGGACTATTAAAACAAAGCAGCAAAAGCAAAGAGGCCGTAGATGTTCAACAGAAAGCACATCCTACTGCATCATGATAATGACAAACCCCATGTTGTTTAGTGACTCGCCAGAAAATTGCAGTTCTAAGCTGGGATATTCTGCTGCATTTCCCACACTCTCAAGACATAGCACACTCCGTTTACCACTTGTTTTTCTCCTTGCAAAAGTTTTTTGAAGGAAAACTAAATCAAAATTAGATGTCAAATGTCAGATTTTTAGATGTCAGCTAAGTTCTTTTCCTGTCAAGACAAGAAAATTTTCAAAACTGGTATTTACAAATTACCATCATGGTAGCAATAGATAATAATAAGAACAGAAATTACATTGTACAATAAATATCCTTATAGGGATGAAAAATATATACTATTTTCTTTCATTTTGCAAACGTACAGAATTTTCCGGAAGACCTCATAGTATCTATGTCGGTAATATTAATGCCAATAAAAAAACCATGCCAGACAAAATCAAACAACTGCGTGGTGGTTATTCCATTCGCTATGAGCATTTGCGCATTTGTCCAATCATAAAGCTTATTCTCCAGCAATAAAACATATGCTGTTCCGAACATTTACTGAGCTACGTCCTTTCCCCGCACTTCTCTAGGAAGGAAAGAAAATCATATTTCATTTGACATAGAGGGGAGTGAAAAAACACGTACCTCTTTTATATTTATACATATAAACTGTGAAGAACAGCAATATACTTTCTCCTTTCGACACAACCTATCGCTGATGAAAACTCTATCGAATTTAGCGCACCACTTCGTTTTCTTTTGTGAACTCGCAAAAAAATGTTCGAATTTACGATCCCTCACCAAAAAGCCAAACTTCGAGGGAACGAGGGAATAAAGACTCGATGCCATAAAAATGGCACAGCTGGCTGTGCCATTTAGAAGGTATCACAAGCTTTGGAACCACGCTTCGAATGAGAATTAGGTATTGTATACGGCTTGATATCTGACTTTTTGGAAGAGGGAAAAGTGCTATTTTTATTGCTGTGTTGCTCTTTGGAAAAGAACGATAGTTGCTTTTTTTTCCCTACGCACGATGGTAGTTTTGACGAATAATATTTGGAGCATTTGTATTGATAGCTAATAAAGCTGGAGTTTTATTTTGTTAGTCGAACTTCTCCTTCTCTCCCTCCTTAAAAAACGGGCTTTCAATTACAACCATTTTGTAATAGCCTTATTAAATGTTTACCGAGCTGGTTATCTTTTCAAGCAAAGATGTATGAGTTTAGTGCTATTTTTCTTGCTTGCTTTATGAGAAAATAGTAGCGCATGAATGCTAACTAGTATAAAAAACCTTTCGGTGTTTCTCAATTCCTCATTCGATATTTACAATCGCGTAATTAATGTGTATAATGCAATGATTGCGATTCTTACGCAGCTTTGGATTTAACGCGTATAAAGATGTCACAGCAACGATGTGAGGCTCTACGTATCTGAGTAAAATATTGTAAAGTATATAGCATTTTGGGAACATAAACTTTAAAAAAGAGACTTCTGAAGAATTATCTTCTAGCCTTGGGTAACGAAACAGAGATCAGAAGAAGGGAGACCCTTTTATTCAAGCATAAAATGAACAAAAGATCCAATTTGGGTCACAGAAAGCCAACACTTCTGTCTTAACAGAAATACGTAACAAATAATAGTTTCAAGGTGTGGTAGGTTAGCGAAACAGCTCATAGAATACTTTAAAGCGCAGGAAGAGCGCTGGTCTGTAGTAACCGGCGAGACAAGCCTAAAGGCGAGAACACATCAGTGACGCTAATGCAAGTTGCTAACAATCAAAGCACATTATGGCCTCGAATAGGAAGATACGCTCTAAAATTAGCTTCCGAAACCATTTCTTAAATAGCACTTCATTCTACCTTAACCTGAGTAAATTCTCACTATCTCATTTACATTCTGGTATGAAAAGCTTGGGTGAAAAGAGAGTGATAGGAAAGGTCGTTCAACTTAAAATGAACTTTTAGTTAAAAATAAATTGATAGACCTCACAATATTCAAAGAGTTTATAACGATTCATCTGACTAATGACGGATTTATCTTCAGGTAATAGTTTAGGGAATCAGTTTTATGTGTAATTTTCTTTTATATTATCGTACTGTAAATATTTTATGTGAGCTTTTATTAGCAGTTAAAAGAACAAAAAAGCTCTATGTTTTCGGAAAGCTGTTTCTAAAATATATAAACATCTGAAAACGGTTTAGCAAATCAGCAGATATTATGTGTTACATTTCCTGAAATTAATAATTATTTCTGGTTCATAAATTAATAATTATTTTAATTATTGTTATAATTTCGTAATTAATTACTTGATTATCCAAATATTTAAAAGTGATCAAAGAAAAAACAATTTTTTATATCATTGTGTAATATCTTAATGGAATTTTCTGGGGTTCAGGTGGTTTTACTGTCAGGAATTTTATAAGTATTGTATGCAACCTTTTCCAGTACACTGCCTTTTTTATTTTAACATTTATAAAATGTTTTATACTGTTAAACAAGCTGCTACAATTTTCGTACTGAGAAAGATGAAACGGCAGTTGTGTTCTCGCTGGAATTCACACCACAGGCTTTCCAATTAACTCATTTGCACTACAAAAGCACACTTATAAAATTCGATAATTCATTACAATGTGCAAGTCCAGTTATAAGGTACTTTTCCCGCTTCCTTAGCATTTCTTTCTTAGTGTACGGGTCAGCACGCTAGATGCATATTTGAGAGGTCAGTGGTTCGAGTCTCGGCGAGGGCATTGGCAATTTTTTACGTCTCCTGCTTTCAAATAACCTAATGTCTCTAAAGTGGCGCCCGAACTAAAAAAAAGTGGTGGCCATTGATTCTCTATCACCGGGATTTGGCGATTGGGTCCTCTAATCCCCCACTCGCCCTTTAAAAGGGGGACTAAACGGGGTCCTACGGGGTATAGGGGTCAGTACACTCGACGCGTATTGGAGAGGTCCGTGATTCATGTCCCGGGGAGAGCATTGCTTGTTTTTCATGTCTTCTGCTTCCAAATAACCTATTGGCTCCACACAGTAATTAAAAAAGTATTAAAGGATACTAGGTAAAGGTTTAAAATTGGGTGCCCTTGATATATTTGAGGAATTTTATGACGCCAAGAATGGTGCCAAGAAGGAATATTTCCAAGATGACTCTCATCGAAAAGTTATGTTATAAAAGCATGACAAGTACTTACCTGAGGTGTTCTTCGCTACGTCTCATCCTCAGCCTAGATGGCTACTGTACATACACAATGAAAATCTTCTAGTCCCGGAATCTATCCTTCTTCGTATGATCCTGGTATTATCAACGTCACAAAAATTCCACAAAGCAGGAACACAAAATGTCATCAGACAAGTGCTAGAGACTCCGCTTGCGAAACTCGAGTTTAATGTGGCTTCAAATGCCCTCAACGGTGTTCATATGAAAGCCAGTTTGAGGCATCTTTCAAGCGACAAACCCACTCACAGCCGTCCGATTGTTCCTTAACCCGCGGGAAAGCACGTGGGGTTATCGTACCCCAACTCTATAAAGAAGTCGAGTATTCCTAACTTGTGAAACTGAAATTCTGTGCTGCATTCAGCAGCTGAGTTTCTAGTAGTGAGTGACTTTCAGAACCGTTTTTCCGTTGCCTGTGTGTTTTAGAAAAAAGATTTATCGGTATTTTATTGTAACACACCCCTCGCGCCTGTCCACGTAAGTGTTCTTCTGACTGAATTTTTATTTGAGAAATTTATTTCTAGAGTGTAACAGTAAATATTTTTACTCGCAAACGATTTTAAAGTATTTGAAATTAAATTTTTAATGATTTCTAAGCTCATTATGGCAAAAAGAATGGCTCCCAATGAATTGGAAATGTAACGGCTGTGAGATTTATTAGAAATATTTGAAAGTGATGAAGATTGCATTTCGGAAAGTGAAGATGAAATGAGGAATATCTTCTACACTGTTTTGGTTTCGAAAAAAATAAAACATTAATTTCTCATGTTACTAAAAAAGGAAAAATTGTTCCTTTGCTTTTAACATTCCATAACGATGAAGCTGCAGATGACCCTACTGGAGAAAAGAAAACGCCCGAAATTATATATTTTTATAATACGACTAAGGAAGCCGTGGATACTGTGGATGAAATGGCAGCAAGTTATTCAATTGCAAGAATAATAAGGAAGTGGCCAATGGTAATTTTTTCCTGCACTGAATATTGCTGCAATAAATGCTCGAATTATATTACTTTCAAGTGCTAATCCACCAACCAGATACAGAAGCAGATGTCTGATTTTGAGGGACTTAACATTACAATTAATAAAAACATTTATTGAACAACGATCAGAGATTGTTACGTTACCGAGAAACTTGCGTACTGCATGCGAAATAAGAGCAGAAGTTTCGAGGAATAATTCAAATGAATATACAAAATTCGAAGCATTTAAGTATAAAAGATGAAATGAATGCCCTCCAGTCCAGGACTAGAAGACAGCCAATGCTATATTTAAAATGTAAGAACTTTCTGTGCTAAGAACACATGAATGAATTTTGTTCAAAGTGTAAACAAATAAAATAGGTTGCATTGTGCATTAGATATACAATACAACTTAGAGGTATGATGTTTATTTTGTTATTATTTTTGTTTATCTTAATTTCAACTCTCTATAAACTAATTTTAGAAATTAATTTTTTTGTAACCCAAGTCTTATTCGCATAATATAAAAGAAAAACAGCTTTACGGTAAAAACCTTTAAAATACGGTAAAAACAGTTTTATTTGGTTAAAAATAAAACTGTTTTTACCGTATTTTAAACGTTGGGGTACGTGATACCCCATGCACCCTCTCTAGTAACTTTTCTTGATGCGCCTTCCGCCTGACCAAAGGAATATCGTTCGTACAAGCTTGACATTCACAGCGAGACCTAATTAAACCTTCATTCGCGCTATGAATTTCTTACCCTTTCGCTCTAAATCATGAAAATAAAGAGGAGTTTTTATATTACCACACACACTTCATTGTGAAAGAGACGGAACAACGATTAATCTGAACCACCTAGCTAACGAAAACCAAAAGTCAATTAACGGCAATTAAAATTCCAATAATTAAAAATGCTGTCATAATATGTTATTTGTGGTACGTGATAAATCATATTGTCCTCGATCACTAAAGTAAGAAGGTTTTATCAGATTAAACTTAAGAAAATAATTAGCAAGTAATAAAAAAGCGCTGTCATAGCACTAGGGAAACACAGTCGGTTCTGTGTTTCCAGAAATTCGATAACAGCTTCGGTACTGGTTTCCAAATCAAAGGGTGTTCTTTTCTACACTAGAAACGTACATCGGTAAGGAGAAAGAGATTATATAGAAAATATAGTATATACAATTATGCTTAGGACTTCTACGAAATGTGATTTTGAATAACACGGAAGAAAAACCGAGGAAATAGTTGACAGTAGAATATTGTTGAGTGTCTACGGGTTCATGGATGTGGAGCGACTAACGACAACACTTGATGCAGAATGAAAACACAATTTATTGGCCAGTATTACTGAGAAGAGCTCCAAAAAACACGTCTGGAATCTTTGAAAAACACGTTTACAATCGTTTACAATCGTCGACAGACGCGCTGAAACAATCAGCAACACAGCCTTCAGACCATCAGGCGATAGCTATGAAAATGCTTCACTTAAAGCACTAGAGTATAGCTCTCGACTCGGTTCGGTCGTTCTCGGAAATCAACATACTCTCGAGACTCTCCACGCCACAACTCGTGATGCACTCGATGATACACTCAGTAGTCTCAGCGATACACTGACGAGACACTCTCGCGATGCTCTAACTCGCGATACACCCGACGAGCAGCTCGCCACTAGACCGCTACTCCGCGTATAGGCAGGAATTATATAGCTTTTGGCCTCCCTTCGAGAACATTCGTCGCCAAACCGGTAAGAATTCGTTCTAGAATATTCTCCACACGTCTACGGAATATCGCCCATTTTGTCGCCAAATAGGCGATTTTGTCCAAAATATGACAACCCTGCTTGACATTTTTTGGCAACCCTAAACCAGCTTTGCAGGGAAGCTACTTTACGGCAGCTCGACATTTCATAACAATATATACAAAACTACTATTTAAGAATTACTTCAGAGCTAGGATACGATACATTTAAATTTATGTAGCCAATATGATCACGTGTTTATGAATCCTATATCCAGAACGTATTCGCACATAACTATATTTAAATAAGGAAAATTTATATCAGCCATTTTTAATATGCAAATTATGAGCATGTATTGCATAATAAGTAATAAATTAACGTCAGCTCTTTTCATTCATTAATCTGCAGAAATTTAGTCTTACCCTTAAGTTTTACGTATAATTATCAGAAACAGTCAAAATATGTTATAATACGTAGCTTAAGTTAATTAATACTTTCCTAATAATCCGTTGAGCTATTCAAGAGCCAATAATTCATCGCGAAACCTGTAATAAGTGTAACAATAATCCTCATTCCAGTTGATTGCATTAATATAGGTAACTCTCTTAATTAATGTTGAAACTGTAAACTAGCGTCCAGGAGATGAAGCTGTCTTTATAAACGCTCGATTACTTCATCTGAAGCTTAATTGAGTTTCACTCGATAGGTTACAAAACTCGATAGATTCTCGACATTATCTGTAACGCTTCAGTTCTGGGAATATAACGTCGGTTAAAGAGGTACTGATGATTTTCTAGAAAGTTGTTTCTTTTACCAAATTAACTTTCCGGTATTTTCTTGCCATTGATATGCTTAGTAATTATTATGAAAACCTAGAAGAGGATTTCGACTCACGTACTCACATATAAATGCTTAGTAATTCTCTCTCGTTCAAATTCGTACTTTAAAAGTATCATTAAGCAAAATCTAGTGCCTTTATTAGTGTTTAAAACTAAGATCTTTAAGCAATTCATTAATGTTCACAAACGGCCATCTTGCTCCATAGAATGTAACATTGTATGATGTTCGAAAAAGCGCTATAATAATTATAGTAATGAAATAAATATTCATATTAATTATCAATTAGTTATGTTTCAACCCATATCACACCAAGCATTGAAGAAATTAATATTTTTTTTATAAATTCTTAAATATGTGTTTCCCTAAGTTTATGTATGCATATAAAACCAAACAAATAGCCAAATTTTTATTAGTTTGATGTACAGCCTACAGCCTGTCCTAAAATCAGGACTATGGACTACTAAAAATAGGACCACTGCTAATCATTCTTACGTAGGTGGAATGGAAGAAAGCATCGTAAACATAGCCCAACGTTGCATTTTTCACAGGCGATTTTTTTTCTGCACAGAGTTGGCATCTTCTTTGTCTATTTTCTGTTTTTTTTTTTTATTTTCATTAAATTGTTGAACACCTATTTTTTTGTAAGATGGATTTCTTGGAATAGAAACTCCAAAATAGGCAACTGTTATGTGCCATTGAAAATTTATAAAATTTAATTAATCAAGTGCACATTTGTAAAATATCTGATGTGTACAACTCATGATTTCCTTGCACGGAATATTAGATTATACGCATTTTGCATTTCATTTAAACTTATCGGATTGAATTAAATCTACTTCGTCGAAAGCGCATAAACCAAAATAGAATAAATGCGCTCTTTAAAATTCGATATATTTGTTTACTACAGAGACACTCTGGCGCTACATCTCATTCATTTTATAACTCATCAGAATGCACAAAAATTATGCATATCATTTGGAGAATTCCCTAATCGTTGCCACATGTTCTATTCAAATACTATAACAAATCTAAAGCGACGTATAAAAGAAATTAAACAAACAAAAAAAAGAAACAGTTTTTCAGAGACGAATCAGCATTCAATTAATTCCGTTCTCACTTCACGACAAGGCAAAAATACATAAAAATTCAAAGTATCTATATTAACTACGAAGTAAATCTTAAACATTTATTTCCTCGAATAAATTCCAGAAAGGATTAAACATGATTTAATTCGTAATTATAAAAGAAGGCGTTATATCTGTTATTGTGAAGCTTAGTTTCTCTAGATTGCCAGCAAATCCAATATTCTACTATGTTTCAACTGTAAACAAAAATGTCCGCGATGAGAAAAATGATTAGGCTTAGCCTCGCTTAAACAACTTTTAAATTGTTGATAATTCTACAAATCTTGCATGCAGATTTACTAAAGGCATAAAAACCTTAACTAGAAGATTAAGAACAACATAATTTAATCATTTTTAAAGAGAAAAATGCACAATTTACCAGTATATCAGAATAAGAAAAACTGAGCTGACTGAGCCGAGTAACAGAGTGGATATATATATATATACATAAATTTATATACCTTTGTTGCTGCCGATTGCAACCAAAATAGGAGGTGCCCATCTACATTTTATAGCAGTCCTATATACAAAATATCAACTTTCTGAGGCTAATCGGTTTTGAGTTATGCGAGATAATACATATATACGTACGTATGCATAAACGCCGCAAAAATATCTGTTCAGAATCCATTTTAAATCATTTTATAATTTTTTGGGGGGAAAGGAGATCTTTATTTTGTTCTTACGTACGAATGTCACTCAAAAACGTCTTTAAATTGCATTCGGTAGCAATCAAAGTAGATATTTTCTTTGAAATATGATACCCGAAATTTTTCGCGATTACAATATTTCCTTTTTACTGCGTACAAAGAAGTAAAAAGAAATACACATTTTTCCAGTTCCGTTTTTATTGATACAATTTTATTTATTTTATGCTGTACCAGAAATAAAAAAAATTTAAGTGGTATTAATTGCGGATTGGTTAAACCTGAATTAGAAGTATAAAGCTGGCGAAATACGCTCCGTCACAAAACATATGTGCACCCAAGAAGGAAACGAACTACTATTAAGAAGCCTAAAATGTATGTAGTGTATGAGGAGGTAAACAAATAATTACAAATTTAAAACAAGAGATCGTTTTATTAAGAAGCATGAAAATGGTTAAAAATTAGTAACTGTAAGTAGTATAGCTATCTCTGGCAGCTCTACAAGCCGAAAGATGGCGTGATCTCAAATCAAGTAGGTCACCTATAACGCCTTGTGGAAGATCATGCTATAATCTTTGCAACTAAGCAGCTCATTCACCAATATTCTGGGACGGCTGCAGTTGCTTTTCAAGCGTGACCCAAACGTGCTGTATTGGCGAGAGTTCTGGTGACCTGGCAGGCCACAGGAGTACGTTAGTTGAAGACGTTGATGGGAAAGTCGCGCAGTACGTGGACAAGCGCTGTCTTGCTGATAAATGGAGCGTGGCAACTTGATAGCATAGGCAGTGCAATCGGCGTTCAAATGTTGTCCGCGCAAGTGCGAGCCGTTCATAGTGCCTTGAAGGACAACTAGGACGTGTGTCTCAACAAATCGCCTACTACCCGCTCCTTTTCAAAGTCTAACAACTGTTCGTACTGCAGCCGATTATGTTTCAGAGACATCTCTAGTCACAATACCGTCCTTCCAAATGGAGAGTTTGGTTTGAATAGATCTAAGCGCGAGCAATCAAGCTTTTAAACTCTCCCAGTTGCGCGTCACATATGCGCATGGCGCGCTTACCCTTGTCTCATTGGCGTCGAAATTTACATCATTTGCATATATCTTACCAGACTGCATACCTGCCGAGTTTCGTGACTGTAGCTTGATGTCTTCTTGGGGAATATATTTTTTGTGACAGACTACATTTATTCAGGGTCTTATATTAAGGGGACAATAAGATAAATACTGTAGCTTTAATTATGAGAGAGGAAGTTTCTCACTAGTAATTTCTAACAGACGCTAACAACTCTCAAAGCGAAACTTGTAGCCCCCCCAAATGCAGACTAATATTCACCCTGAAGGAAAATTGTACCTTATCAGATGAACAGCTAGGTATTGCCATCCGTAAGAAAATTCAAATAAAATCTGATATTTGGCAACAAAATAGACAAAGCGGGAACACACATCTAGAATACATTCTTAGTGGTTTTCTCGAGAATGTTCTGGTAGGTAGGTTAAAGCTATATATACCCTGACTGTACGCGGAGAAGGAATATCTTGAGTAGTAGTGTGTCTTGAGCTCACGTATTAGTTCGAGAGCCATCGACCGAACCAGGAGCTGTACCTTAATGTTTTTGCCATGAAGCTGTCTATCACCGTTATAGCCTGAAGGCTGTGCTGCTGATTGTTTCAGCGTGTTTATCGTAGTTTTCCGTCGACTGTAAACGTCTCTTTCGAACTGTCCTGTGTAACAGTGCTTACCGGCAAATAAACGATGTTTTGATTCTTCATCAAGTGTTATCATCAATTATATATGCGGGTGGGGGAAATCAGAACCGCCAGCGAGGTGACGTCATCTGCCACCAGCCCAGCACAGCGCAGAACACCGGAGACAACAGCCAGAGGTAGACGAGTACCAGACGTGGTGTGGAGAAGACGAGTTCCATCGAGGCTTAGGTTCCGGGTTCAAGCGGACGATGCTTGTCTATAGCTAGCCAAGGATGAGAATAGACGTGTTCTCTGAAGGCATGAGCTTAGGTGCCTGTAGGACTGTTACAGACTGATGGTGTGCGAGAATTACTGAGTATTACGCGAAATGTTATGGATCTACGAATCTTTGTGGGGTTACCGTTACGTTTAGTTATGTCAATTTATCATGTTATATTATCATCCCATCTTTTATCATCTTTCATTCATATCAGTAATTTCATAATAAATTTACTTTATACTTATCTCGTGCTTTCTATCCTATAACCCTACATATATATATATATATGTCTTCAGAAATATTAGTATATCATTATACGTTTTAGGGTTCTATTACCTATCGGTTGATAAATAGATATGTTTAAAAGCATTAAAATAAATGTTTAAAAACATTATAACAAACATATTTGCAATAAGATTTATTTATCCTGCAAAGAAAACCTCCTAAAGCATAGATCTGTTATCCCTGTTTTAAATATATAAATGAAATTTAGATGGAAAGGCCACGCACGTTTCTCTCTTCAGTTCTTACATTTTCATTAGGAATAAAATAAAAGTATCATGGTACGTATGTAAAAGACAAGGCAGAAAATCTATTCCTTTCTTGCACACACAGGTTGTTTCGACATCTTATTCTTTCCTGTTATATACTGAGGTCAAACTTTAACAGCAGTTTCCAGCAGTAAAATGATCTAATGATGCTGGGGATGTAAGATGAGAGCAGGGGTGGGAAAGAAAAAACTACAAGAAGTGAGGCGCAAGATCCGAAAGGGATTCGGAGAGGATAGAATGGCGTGCCATCCAATCTGCGCTGGTCATAGGATGCCATATCTGATAGTGGATCATGGGGATCTACCGCATTTAGTCTAGGACTACGATATATCCAGGCCACGATAGAAAATATACCTATTACCTGATTTTAGTCAAAGATACAGGGGGTAAACGTAAACACGAGTTTAATCCGTTGTATCTCTGGAAATTTCCCGTCTATATTGACAAAGAAATTTTATTCATTCAGTGTTAAGGAAATTACGTTTTTACTGCTTCCGTTTCTTATCTTCTGACTAAGCTTATATTATGTGTTGGTTCCCAAGGAAAAAAAAGTGAAGAAATTAAATGTCTTATGTTGAATGAGGAAATGTGAATTGGATTAAATTACTATAAGGGCAACGTTCTGTACCAAATGTAAAAAACAATATACGCCAGTATAAAAAATTTTTTGTCAGATGTACTAACAGTGTAAATGTTAGTAACATTAATAAAAAATATTTTGTTTATATTTAAATTGTCAAAATGCTATATGAAATATATTATTACCACAAAAGAGGTACATAAAGAATTGTTATATACCTTTAGGAACTGGAAACATAACGTAACATAATGAATGTAAAGCGAAAAAGAGTTATTGACATTTCTAATGTCAAAATAACTGAGAAAAGGTTTGAGCAAACATAGCTAAAACGCAAACTGTGTTTTCTTTTATAGCATTACCGCTGTATGACAAAGAAGCATAAAAATTTTACTAATTTATAATAAAATCGGTATGTCTCACAATATATGGATATACTGCCCTCATCTTTGAAATTTACTGCATACAAAAGCATTAGAAAAAGGTCGAGCGTACTTGAAATTTCATAATGTACACCTCACACGCCTCCCTCTAAAAATCTGAAAGTTTTCAGATTTTATATTAGGCCCAAAAAGGCGTTTTTTTTTTTTTTTTTTTTTTTTAAGTTTTTTGTGTTGCGTTTGTTTACTTGTATTAATTATCATGTTCTTGGCAATTAAACCATAAAATTCAATTCAATACCAATATCGAAAAATAATTTTAAAATGAGCATATCTTTAGAATTTCCGATACACAGTCTCGCGCGATGGAGATAAAAATGTTTTTTTTTCGCACAGTGTTGCCATTTCTTGCTTTGAATTCGTTGTGTTTAGTAATCAAAAACTCGATAAAGTGTTACAAAATTTAAAACCGATAATAAAACAAATTCTAAATCAGAGCTTCCAGATGTCCATATTCGGCGGAGGATTACGTTATTCAAAATTCGATAGCTCTAAGTACCGTTGTTTTATAACAGTGCGAGAAACATACACGTATTTATGCAGATTTTTCATTATTCAATTTCTTTAAATATAACACAGTGCGATAATATTTCGTAGCAACAATTTGAAAAGTGAAACGGACATTTATAGTTTTCAACGTAAACAAAACGAAATTGATAGCCCTTCTCGGTCAATCCCTTTGTGCTAAAAAAGAACAGTTTTGTATCTCCCATTGTTATATACTAAGCTGTAAAATACTAGTAGTTTAAACAAATATGAATTGCGTTGTGTTTGTACCCTTTTAAATTTCGTTTCAACAACCCGAAGAGCCTTGCTACTGGTGAAACCATGTTGTGTAATCAGAAATTCAAGTAAACACATAAAATCAATAATACTAACTTAGTTTATTACTTTCCTTAAAACACTGATATCAAACAAATTTACTAACATAAAATTATACTAGTCCCCGGGAACTACCTTATTTAGTTTAGAAAACAATTAGCTAAACATTTATATATTTTCCACAAATACTGCAATCTTAGACAGTAACCACTTCAATTCAAATACTATTGTTTAAGTAATAACTATTTTTATGAGTTAAGATACAAATTAAAATTTTCTATTTCATTTTTCAGTTGTAAGGTTCTTACACCTTATTTATCCCAGAACAAGAGAAAATTCAAATAATGAAGTACAGAGTTAAGTACCTATAGTATTGCACCATAAGAGGAAAAAAAAATTATACCTTTAACTAGAGCAATTTAAGACTGCTCACAAATTTCTTCAGATCTCAGTTAAATCAGCAAATCTTCAAAAATATTAAAGATTTAAATTTTCTACCTTTCAAAATTCTTTACAGCAAACATTTAAATAAAAGTTAAATTCTGATAATAATAGAATCTTTAAAAAAATTCAAGAAATAATTAAACCAGAGAATTTTGGATGAAAAAAAAATCTTTAAGAATTTAAGTTAACATTAAAGTTCAAAAAGAAAAACTTCTTAACTGACGGAAGATGTGAACCTGGAGATTTGGGGGTTCGACGGCAGCTTGGCGGACACCGAACATTCGAAGAATACCCAGTACGCAGGAACTTGGAAGTTTCATCCAGCCTTCTGTATTACGAACTTCAGAGCCATCAGGAAACTCAGGTCGGAACACAGGTTGCTTGGCTATTGATTTTTTCTGTTCTTATAAATTGAAGAAGCGGACTGAGTCTTCATCAGATGGTAGAATTGACGAAGAAATATTTACTTTCCATTTTGAAGGACATTATTTCTGTGGTAGTTGAAGCATGGAAATATAATTTTCTTTCATTTCCTTTTCTATTGCAGAATTATTTCATTTACATTTTTGAAGGACTATTTCCGAAGCCATGGAGTAAGACGTGACAGGAGCCATAAGCCCCCCGTTAAAAAAACAAATTCATCCTTTCTGTTGCAGCAACAAGATGCCCAAGGCGCCCGAGAAAGTTATCTTCTTGTCAGCCGAATGCAAAAACGAAAACGTCCCAACAGCTTCGCAATCCCACCTGCACCCGCTTTTTGTCAGGTCCGGACACTAGATATCGCCAAAACTCGCCAAAAGGGTGAATAAACTGAAACTCTACCCCTCACACAAACCCCTGCTAATATCGTCCAAAAATCGAGGAGTTGAACTGGAACAAAATTCCGAATCTCGCCAAGCCCGCCAAAAGAAGAACCAAGAATTCGACGTAGGCGTGGGAAAACCAGCAAACCTAGGCAACGGACAAAAATTCCTAAGCAAAGGCTTGGAAATCAACTGCAAAAGTGACGCTTTTCAATCCTTTCCCCCTCAACCAAAAAAAATACTCGAAGTGCAAAAATTCGTTGAATAATTAACTGTAACTTAAAAACTGTTTAAGCTAGAGACTTGAAAGTACTCTTAAATTAAAAGGCTAATTTTTCTGCATCCAATGATATAAGTTAAATGAGAATCAACCTAAGTTAAGTAATTTTAAATCAAGTTTATTACCTACGAAAGCACCTAATTCCATTGTCTGTTTCAACGCGTTTACGAGTAACCAGTGGAAGAGACGTACAAATCTTAAAGTACCAAAACCACTAATTAAAATTAAACCAAAGCAAATATAAATACAAGATATTAAATAAAATAACGTTGTGTAGCATAAATTTAGAATAATGAAAATTAATCTTAAGTCAAACTTAAATAATTAAGTGTTACATGAAAATTTGCTACACAACACCATTCTATTGGGCCGATTGACGAAATTTAACTGATGTTTTTTATGTCTCGAAAGAGCGACATAGGATATATATTAGATTTACAAACATGAGCAGTTTTTTTAAAAATTAGCTCTTAAAACTTAATGTTAATTGAATTAACTTATTAATATTAATCGTATTTGGTATATATTTTAATGTCTCTTTTTTATTAAACTCACTCGATCCCTTCTTTTACAATTAGAAATTTAGGTTCAATCTAAATAAATTTCTTTATTGTTGTTGTTGTTGTTTATAAAATTTACATTTTTCAGTAATTTTTATAAAATTTTCGAAACCCTTTTTCAAGTTAAAAGCTATAAAACTTTTACCATCATCTTAATGTAGCTGTATTTCTAGGCAGGCTTGGAAAAATTACACTTTTCACTCAAAATTTCCAAAGATATAACTGAATTTATACATCAGTGCATTTCGAAGTTTGGCATATTTATTACAAGCGATAATAACGCCAAATGTGCTTTATGCGCTTTGCTAAAATTATTTGATAGAATGAACTACGCACCTTTTTTTCCCTTCGTGCACAGTGAAACAATTTAAAGGAAAATAGGTTGCTATAAATTAAGAGTTTTGCGGAGTGAATTGTTCTTGATGCAAATTAAAGACGTTATTTTATATCCAACCTCTGAACCGGCTTGGTGAGCTCTGTTTTCTGTTCTTATATATTCGTAAATTGTGCATTTTTTACTTTAAAAGTATTTGAATAATGTTGTTCCTAAATTCCAGTTAAGATTTTTATGCCTTTAATTAATATTCTTGCAATATACGTATGTAGGTATATTAACAATTTAAATATGTAAGTGGCGCTAGATCTAACGTGGCGACTATTTGTTTACATCTGGAATTCTTAGTAGTATAGTGAATTAAATCAGATAATGCACCAGGTTTAGTTTATTTTTTGCCTAATGGGACGGAAAGTTAACTTTCAGTTTTTGTGCACCAAACTTTTTGTCTTCGTGTCCGTTAGCCGAATTACTTGTTTGGCGCAGAAACTCTAAATTTTTTATGAAATATTTTTTAACCGTTATTAATAGTATTTTATGCTTTCAACGGTTGTTCTCTATCTTGCAATTTTTAATGTTTTGAGTCTTCTAATGTATGTATAATTTATGTTATGTACAAATTTATAAAATAAATACGTTTAAAATTTATTCCATATTCAATTCGGAGTAAACGATATCCAGAAACCAAAAAACAGAGACGCAGTGGCAAACCTCAAGAAACTGGGAGGTGAGGGTGTCAGGACTGTGTGTTCAGTGCATACTCTTGGTGAACATAATCGTGAATTAAACTAAGTCCTGATCTTGAACAGGGAGCTGAATGCAGCTATGTTCTGTAGTAGAAAACTGTGGTTAAGGGTAGAAGAACTGCACTTAAGAAGGATTTAAAATCCTCTTTTATTAAACAACAATTATATACAGCCACTTCCCAACTCGGGAGGGATACAGAAAATAATGACCGCACTTGGGTCTAAACTGAACAATTAAATAATTTAAACTAAAGTTAAATAGAAATTAAGTAGTCGTTGCTCACGAGCTATAAACGCGAGGTTGGCCTCTAAGCTAAATGGTGCGTAGCAAGATTTAACTAATACTAGCGCATTTAGATTTACTTCAATAAGTAATAAAGTAACAGCGCTAAGAATTTAAATACTAGCTGGTCAGGCGAACGGCGAACAGAGCAGCAGTGGTCTTAGACTAAAAGCTCTCTCACACTGAGAGGTTCCTACCTATCGCTTAAATAAAAACTTCGCTCCACTTCAAATTAGCATAAAGCTGAAACGCGCGCTTATTCTAACGGGAAGTTAAAATAAGAACACATAGGAAAGGCAAATTAAAATAAAACTTTGTTAGTTTAAACTAAAACCTTAGAAAGGTGTCAAAATATGCCAAAATTAAAATTGATACATACAGCTTTCGCTACATCGTCATCAACGGATTAGTGCATCGAAAAAAAATCAATAAATAAATTACCTTGTTTCTGAGCTGACAAGAACAGGTATTAAGAGTTAAAATTTTGTGTGTCTTTATCAGTCCAACCTCTAAAGGTCGAAGTAAGCAGTGAAAAATTCGAAGCTTAAAAGGTTTAAATTCAAAACGATGGCGAAATAATAAACAAATTAAAAAAAAAATAAGGAGATCGAATGCAAAAACAAAACTTGCAGAAATTAAAATCTAACACTTGAGAAAACAGAACCGTATGCAAAATTTTTAATTCAAACTTGGAAAATTAAAACGAACTGTAAATTTTGTAAATATACACGCTACATTGAAGAATAAAATCATGATTCAATAATTCAAAAGCAAGCAGTAAAGCTTAAAAATCTGAGATTTTTTTTTAATTTTATTGTACCGAGTCTAAAAAAACATGTAAACATAATAAGTAGAAGATTATTCTTTTAAAATCTGTAACACAAGAGGAACAAAACTGTTTGAAATGATAAAATATAGTCTTTATATACACCTATATAGTAGCAAAACTTAAAATGTGTCGAGATAAATTACGAATTCAGAGCTTATAAAACACTGTAAGGTATATTTTAATTTTATAGCAGTTATTTTGTAGGGATTTATATTTATTTTAAATAACCAATTTAATTTAATTTGAAGACACTTTCCTATAAGCCTTCATTTTCCCTAATTGTCAATGCTAAACTATTTAAATTTGATAGCGCGCGTGAAGTAATGCAAATTCTACTTTGATGAGAAAAGGTTTAATACTTAGTTCTAGAAGGGAAAGTTAGGGAGCAAAACTTAAAATGGGGTAGGATAAATCACGAATTCAAAGCTTATAAATCACTGTAAGCTATAGTTTAATTTTATAACAGTTATTTTGTAGGGATTTATATTTAATTCAAATAACCAATTTAATTTAATTTGAAGACACTTTCCTATAAACCTTCATTTCCCTTAATTGTTAATGCTAGACTATTTAAATTTTATAGCGGGCGTGAAGTAATGTAAACTCTACTTTGCTGACAAAAAGTTTAAATTCTCAATTCTAGAATGGAAAGTTAGACAGTGTGGGCGAACTCTGTACTTGTTGTAGCGTAGCATTTATTAGCGTTGTTGTAGCGTAGCACTTCTGCTTAGCATTTATTGCTGGTTAAACGTGGCGTAACATCTATTCCTTTCCTGCCACCAGATTTTCAACGCTATTTTAGGAAACAGGGATAGTCTGAGCCCTGTAGCGTAATTCTAGTACTTGTTAATATCTTCAAATCTTTAGTCAGTCATTCGATTTCAGTTACAGCCCAGGCACAGCACAGACGTAGTGTGTTATCGTCGAGTTGGTGCAGTGTAAATTTTAAAGAGTGTAATAAAGGGTAATTTTAACCCTTCTACTGTGCAATCACTACTCTTCATGTTTTCACACAGAAGTTAAACAAGTTGACTCTAAGGGTTTCCTATCAGCCTTCTTCTTTATACCTCTTGAAGTCACTCTTGAAGCTGTTACGCTCGGCCGTATTATACGTACTTTTTGATATTCGCCGGCTAGTTTAATTTAAGAGCGAACTACGTTAGATAATTGTGTCATACACAGTTATCAGGTACATTAGATAATTGTGGTAAACAGCTGTGTTTCATTTAGCTATTTATAGTTTAGATTCTTATTTCTTATTCTGAGATATATCCCAATTAGAGGCTTCCTGTAAGCCCGAGAAGGGGCCGACTGTTATTCTTATTTGAGTGAATAAAAGGGGATTGTAACTCTTCTTGAGTCTACGTCTTAGTTGTTCTGAACTCAGGGATAAGTCGCTACATAGTGCATATGTTTATCTTAAACAAAAAGAGTTAGAAAATCTACAACAGAGTAAAAATGATTAGAAAAACTATAATAGAGCAAAAGATGATTAAAAAAGCAAAAAATGAATTATTAGAAAACGAACATGGAATAACCTGGTTTATGAATCCCAAAACGCCAGTTTGAGTTGAAGTATTAAATCGCCTGAAAAATGGATCACAAAATGATCACAATTACAGTTCATTGCTCTCTTGAACTGTAATACTTGGTTGTCTTCTACTTTATATTTACATATATATATGTAGTAATAGGTAAAAAAATTTAAAAACAAAATTTGTTTATCCACGATTTCAATGCAATTATTAATATTGTTGAGGAATTGCCTTGCTTTGATGCCAATTTAATTTTAACTTTAGATGCTCTGCATTTAATTTATATATATATATGTATATATATTGCTTAATTTTACTTATTCTTTGTGCATTATCCAATATTGCGATCAAAAATGGGGATTGATGATTTGATCATCTAGGTTGCTACTTCTTAAACACTCTGTTATCGGAGGCAAATCAATTTCCAACCTTGGTAGCCGACAGCAATGATTAATCAATTTCCAGCCTTGGATTTGATTTGGTTTAATTAGTCTATCCATCTTATAATTTTTCACTTATTAAACATCAGTTATGTTAGTTATGTTATTCTTTGTGAGTTTATTGCTTCCTTTTTTACTCGTTTTTATTTAAAAATGATGGCAATTTTTTTTAATATTCTTTACTCGCTCTCTGTAAGGGAACGATATTGGTTTCCTTTTATCATTTTATTCAGAAATTTATTGGATTTCCATTTATTGCAGCACCCATGTTTATGTTATTCTAGTATTCGATTTAAGAGTATTATGGATCCTAACGTAAAATACCGTTATTTATTAATTTTAATCATATGACTTTGTTTTTCCTAATTTTTTTACTAAAAATGTCCTTAAAACTTCATAGTGTACTTACTCATTTAGTAGGGGAATGATATTATTTCCCTGTCCTTATAGCGATAGATAGATTGACCTTAATAACTCGATGAAAATTAGGTAATGGGTACATTCCCGAATTTTGTTTTTCGTTTGTAGCTTAAAGATCTCAGGTGAGTGGCGGCAGGTGGCGCATCTGACTCCGTATAATGATTAGTACATTTGTGAGGTTGCGTAATACTTACTGCATTTTAAACTCGAAACATTTTTACTAAAATCTTATTATTATCATTATCTTATTTATTACAATAACGAGAACCTTTTTACATAAATGTATGTGTATATAATTCATGGATAGGATAGAACAATCATGGTATAGTCCTCGTAACGTGAAGAGCCTGCTAAACTGGGAGTCTGTAGTTGAGAGTCCGAGAGCATTCTGGGCGTCTCTCTAGTCGAGAGTTCAGGAGCATTCTGACGCGTTGTTACAATCAAAAAAATATACAGACTGAATTAGCCACGTCTCCTTAATTTTTCAATAGTATTTTACATCCTCTGGTTCGTTATATGTGGAGCGATATCAGAGAAAAACAACATCATTGGTTTGTCAGCCATTTTGAAATCAAAGGGGCTTTGAAGACAGACACAGTGCGGAGCACTAAAATCTTTTGACGCTAATCGTGAAATTATGTGTATTGCACTGTTAAATGGAACGAATTATTTCGTCTGCGATGTCGTGTAACAAATCCTAAAAGCTTGAGAACAGTGACTTGCGGGGACCGCATACACAGTTTTCTCATACATCTTTGGTCCGCCGCAGTTCTAAATATATAGAGTTAGATGCTTATCTTAAGTTAAATAACATCGTGCATACATACACACAGCACATATTTAACGCGAAGCTAACTCAGATATTTAAATAATGGCAAATATGAAAAGTAAAATAAGTTATTTAACAGTTTTCGAATTAAATCTTATATGAACCAGAAATAGTACATCACTGAAATTTCCATTTAAAGTAATTTGCAGTCCAGAGGGTCTTTGTCCTTGAAAGACTTTTGTTTTCATTTTGCAATTTTGCGTTCAATCACTATAAAGATCTGTATCACTTTTCAAATTGTTGCCACTAAAGTTATCGGCTTCTATTATGTTTAAAGAAATAAAATAATGAAGAATCTGCATAAATGTATGTATATTTCTCCAAATGTGCTAAAAGAACGGTACCTAGAGCCATCCAATTTTGAATAACGTACGTTTCCACCCGAATATGCGCATCTTAAGCCCAAATTTTGAATTTTGAATTTGTTTTATTATCTATTTCATATTTTGTAAAACTTAAACGAATTTTTGATGAACAAACTCAGCGATTTCAAAGCGAGCAATGGCAACACTCTACTGGAAAAAAACCCTTTTTATCTTCAGCACGCGGAACTGTGTATCGGGAATTCTAAAGATATGCTCATTTTAAAATTATTTTGCGATATTGTTCTTTAATTGAATTTCATGGTTTAAATGCGAAGGACATGATATTTAATAAATAAAGTAACACACAAACAAATAAAGTAACACGCCCCTTTGAACTTAATTTAAAATCTGAAACCTACAGGTTTTTTTAATATAGTTTTGTTTTCTGTAACAGTCACGGTCACATTAGTATAATCACCCTTCTTCGAAAACCTTCCTAACTTACTTCCAAACGCAAATAAACACGTGCATAAGCATTAGTGTACGCTTTCGTTTCTTATTCCCATTTGCTGTAAATATGTGAAAAGTATCCTTGAAATTTATTAAGTCGCATGTGTATTCGTTTTGGTATCGGCATTGCTTTAATATTGTTTATTATTCAAAGAATTATGCTTAAAAATGCTTATTTTTGAGCATCATAGATTAAAACTCATTGCGTATAAAAGCACTAGCCTTATCAGCTGCGTCATACTTAAAAACTGTTATCACATATGTAATGTTTGAAAGGCAAACAGGTAAAAGAGACCGTCTACTATTATTTAATATAAGACAGATTATTTAAAGCATAAAAAGTAATGAAGTGAAAAAATGAAATAGAATGGAAAAAAAAAGAAACAAAATCTGAAATGTTTCAGATTTTAAATTACGTGTACAGGAGCGTTTTTTTAACATTTTGTTACCTTTGTTTGTTAAATATCATATTCTTCGCACTTAAACCATAAATTTCAATTAAAAAACAATATCGCAAAATACTTTTAAACTGAGCATATGTTTAGAACTTCCTATACACAGTCCCACTCGCTGGAGACAAAAATGTTTTTTTTCTGTACAACGTTGCCATGGCTCGCTTTGAAATCCTCTAATTTGTTAATCAAAAATTCGTTCAAGTTTTACAAAATATGAAATCCATAGTAAAACAAATTCAAATTTCAAATTTGGGTTTCCAGATGCCCATATTCGCAGTAGGATTACGTCATTCAAAATTCGATGTCTGTAGGTACCGTAGTTTTATCACAATGCGAGGAACATACATACATTTATGCACATTCTTCATTATTTAATTTCTTTCAATATAACACAGGGCTGCAATATTTAGCTGCAACAGTTTGGAAAGTGAACCAACATTTAATGTTTCCGATGCAAAATCGCAAAACGAAAACAATAGTTATTCAGGGGCAAAGCTCTTTGCGCTAAAAATACTAAGCATTAGGAATAAAGGCATCCTATAAGCAAATAACAGTTATCTTAAAATCCTGAAATATAAGCCTGGTAACACATCAAGACCAAGTAACCTTCAATATGGGGCTGAGTTACAGCACTCAGAGGGTTAGATAAAAGATATCATTAAAAAACATTTGAAAGGTTTCATATTTTAAATTACGTCCAAAGGGGGCGTTTTTATAACGTTTTGTGTGTTACCTTTATTTATTAAATAACATGCTCTACGTTCTCAGATCACAAAATGCATTTAACATCAATATCACAAAATAATTTTAAAATGAGCGTATCTTTAGAATTTCCGAAACACAGTCTCCCGCGCTGGAAATAAAAATGTATTTTTTTCGCACAGTGTTACCATGGCTCTCTTTGAAATCCTTTAGCTTTTTAATCAAAAATTCGTTGAAGTGTTATAAAATATGAAATCGATAATAAAACAAATTTCAAATTCAAATTAGGGCTTCCACATGCCCATATTCCATGGAAGATTACGTTATTCAAATTTTGATGGCTCTAGGTACCGTTGTTTTATCACAATATGAGGAACATACATGTATTCATATAGATTCTTCATTACTTAGAAGACAGCTGTGGGAATTATATCGAAATTATAAGAATTTTACATAGTTCCCTAGTACCCAGTATGTGCATCTTTCTTGATACTGCAGAATTTTTAGATGCACTTCATACTTTCATTTGATTCAACTGTGGCATCAGCAGCAGCCATAGTGAAATGAAAACTTTCGTGATTACCGTTTTCGACAACACAGTTGCTGTCCTGTAGCTGTAAAAGCCGTAACCGAAAGAATTTGCAACAAAGTATCTCAATTAAAATTATACAAAAGTGTTAAATTTTCACACAAAGATTACGATGTATATTACAAAGCAGTAAGTATTAAAGAGGGAACGAGGAAGCTATTCTTACTGTTCCCAGCTTCGTACGACTTTAATCAGCTGAGATATTAATTAAAAACTCTGAAAACGCTAATTTTCACACTCATTTTTCCGGGTGGCTACAGTCTCGCGCGTTGGAGATAAAAATACTTTATTTCGAAAAGTATTGCTACCGCTCGCTTTCAAATCGCAGAGTCTTTTAATCAAAAATCATCGCGTTTTACGAAATCTATATATATAAAGAAGAATGTGTGTTTGTTTGCTTGTTTGCATTATTGATTATTGATCAATTATGATCATTTTTGCCACATTTAATCGAATAAAACTGAGTTTAGGTGAATATTTAAAATTAACTTGAGCTTTTAGGACTATTTGATTAGAAAGACGAAAAATATCAAAAACTGAGTGCCATTGTTGCTGATATAATTAGAGAGAATTAGTTTAATTTTCTATGGAAAATTTTTATGTGGATTCTATGTCGTATCAGACTGAAAAATGCATATCTTTGAATAGTATTATTTGCATCGTTATTATAGAAGGGTTACAGCGGTATCGTTCTCTTTGTTGTTAGATTCATTACTCTCAATCTAACTTTACTGGTATCGGGTACTTCCGCTAGTTTTGTTATAAACGTAACGTTTTCCTCTTCAGATCTAGCTCATTTTTGTGCAATGTTTGTTATACGTAAGAATGAATCGAATAAGGATAGAAACAAATCAGCTTTCAGCATATGTTCCTAGTCAAGATCGTATGAAAATAATACTGAGAAGTATTTTAAATTTGCTTGACTAAATGTAAAAGTTCCATGCCGAATCAACTCCAAATTCTGAATGAGACACATGTTTTGGAATGCATCCCTTTCCTTTCAGATCCAACATTTCGTTCTTTATTTCGTTTCCGAGATCTTGGCGTTTTCTCTTTTTATGCCTTTTTGGCTTTTGAAGATAATAAAATTTCCTTTTATTATTTTTACTTTGGGCTTTACTTGTAGTATTCTTTTTTCTTCCATCAAAATGCTCCCAGACTTTCCACCGAAACATTAAAGCACCTCAAACATTCGAGCCCCCCCCCACGTGTGTGCTGAAAGAGGGTTCGCATATTGCATCTTGGAATGTTCTGGTGGGTTAGATTTGAGACGGAAAGCACTTTAAGCAACAAGGATGAAAATCCTCGTGATTAAAACTGGATCTCTATCAACTCTTTTCCCCTTGCAATGGTAAACTTTTTATGTCAAATTCGACGGTTTTATCGGAATAGTTTTGCCGAAGAGATAAAGTATTTAGCATTAATTTTAATCTTAAATGTAATTTAATGTGTACAGACAATGTGATTATGATTATTAAACTAGGTAAAGGACATTTTAATCTGGAGAGGACACGAATGCTAAATTTTAAATTAATAAATTTACTAAATTCGATTCCTA
Source organism: Stegodyphus mimosarum (assembly GCA_000611955.2). Taxonomy (NCBI): domain Eukaryota; kingdom Metazoa; phylum Arthropoda; class Arachnida; order Araneae; family Eresidae; genus Stegodyphus; species Stegodyphus mimosarum. The sequence goes on from KK120327.1 coordinate 334,978, forward strand.
AAAGTTCCCTGAATATTTCAAACGCCGAGCCCCTCAAATTCATCATATTAAATATAACAGAAAAATTAAAATAAATTCGTTACTATTAGCAAAAATCCGATATCTGCGTAACTGTAACTGTAACTGTAAATGCATATGGCGCTATGTAACTGTAACCAAAGAATATGTATTGTTAAGAAGGAAAACTTCGCAGCGGCAGAAGTGGCTTCCTTCGAACGAAAAGGGAAACAGCTGCGCATGCGTGAAATATCTGTCGCCAAAAAGCGCCAAAGCTCCAAGCTGATGTCGAAGTTCGAACAGATTCGACGGTCACGTTCATCAAGAGTTTAAAGCTGTGTGACTCCATTTTTTTCCCTCCATATCGACGGATATAAAATCAGACATCAAACAGCGATATGTATAATGCAAGCTCAATAGCCAAGTGAAAGTGAAACTTCACCTAATATTTCATCATTTTCCAGGTCAAAGAACGATTCATCTTAACCCGTGTGCCTCAGTTTCCTATACGCGTGGCGGAGGGGGAAAATCTCGGCCAAATCCAGAGGGGAAATTCTCGCCAACAGGTTCCGTCGCCAAATCCCTTGGCGACTGTTCCCTTTTCATTCTACCGGCGTAGAAGACAAACTGGTTTACATTACGTCTATGGAGACTTTCCTTCTTTAGATAGACGTTCTTTGCTGTAAGTATGTATATCTTTCAACAATTTCGAGAAATCGAAGGTACGGGAAGTTTCTCATCAAATGGGAGAAAACGATATAAACCCAGCGAGACATAATTTTAGTTTAGTTCAGAGCGTAGTTTATAATTTAGCTCAGAGCATTGACAGTAGTCAGAAACTACTGTGCGAGCTTATGCATTTGAGACTTTTGTAATACCTTGTGGTTAATGTTCTTAGTCGTGTCAAGTAATAATTGATGATTGTGCTTTTTCATACTGAGAACAATCAAGGTAGGAGTACATTTGTGAAAGGTTGAAGAACTTTTCACAAAAATTTTCTTTTGGGAAAACAAATTTCGTCAAACTACCATCGATTATGTGTGCATTCAGTCAATCACGAGTCCGTACGCAAGTAAAAATATGTTTAAATAAAAATTACTAATTAATAAATTTAGATTAATTTATGTAAGTAAATAAATTTTGATCTCCAAATATTCTATGCCTAAGCAAATCAAAACTCTTCCCCTGTATTCATAATACGATTAATGAAAAAATGTCAGAAGTCTGTCAGTTATTAGAATTATTGTCTCGAAAAGATCACGTATCTGTATTGTCTACTACAATCTAATTTAGGTCGTCTTATATGTTTAAAATGTAACTTATGAAAAATTCACATTTACGTTGTAGAGTCATTTGGATTTTTTGAAAGCAGGGGACGTGACAAATGCGCAATGCCCTCGCCGGGACTCGAACCACGGACCTGTCGAATACACGTCGACCTTGCTGACCAATACACCACGAAGGCATACGAAGAAGGCGAAAGAAATGCCTTACATACTCCCCCTTTTAAAGGGCGACTGGGAATTAGGGGACACATTCGCCAAATCCTGGTGGTGGAGAATCATCATCCTCAAACGTTTTTAGTTTGGACGTCACTGTAGAGACATTAGGTATTTTTTTAAACGGGAGACATGTGAAAAATGAGCAATGCCATCGCCGGGAATCGAACCACGGGCCTCTCGAATATGCGCCGAGAGTACTGACCACTACACCACGAAGGCGTGAGAAATACCTTATTTACTTCCCCTTTTAAAAACGCGACTGGGTATTAGGGGACCCAATTCCGGTGGTAAAAAATGATCATCCACCACTTTTTTTTTCGGATGCTACTACTGTTTTTCGGATACAGGACTTTCGGAGACATTATGTTATTTGGAGGCAGGAGATGTAAAAAATGAGCAATGTCCTCGCCGGGACTCGAAACACGGAGCTCTCGAATACTCGCCTAGCGTGCTGGCCATTACACCTCGAAGGCATTCCAAGATGGCGGTAGAAATACCTTATAACGTTTTCAAAAATTCCTGTATAACTAAAAAAGTTAAACTAAATCAAAAGCTACTATTTACGGCTGCATATTAAGGAAATAAATTGCGTAGCAGTAAACTGCCTCGAAAATATTAATGAATAAAAAGTTTGATGCATTAAAATGGAAATTCAATTTCACGTTAATTTTTTACTAGAAAAGTTTTTATCTTGTTAAATGAAAGTTGTTAAATTTTCAAAGTGCATTTTGATTTATTACTATTATAAGACCTTATGTGAATACGAAATTAACATTCAGTGATATTAAACAATCGTTTATGAAGAGCTAACGAGTGCATGAAAGGAAATCAATTAAACTGCAAGCAATAAAGAAATTTCTGTCTCCTGTGAAATTATTATTCGTCTTGAAAATGCTAAACTCATAATTTAGGAAACTAAAATTATCTGAGAATATAAGTAACTTTTAAAAATCTTATAAAAAGAATGCGATATTTACTCATTAAAAGGAACTATTAAACAAAACTTACTTAATTCTCCATAGATCATAATTGTATCATTAGCTCCTGCAAGCCTAGAATTAATTAGAGACCTGAATTTAATCAATGAGCTGTAAATCATCCTTATTAAAGCTATAGCTCTTGTGCATAGTTATTGGCAAATTAATTTTGTTCTGTCCGATGAAAGGTTGCCGTAATAAAGCTCGAATATCAAGCCGTTCTTAAAAGGGCAGCTGTTACTGTAATTTCAGCAGAAACACATTTTCTTATTAGAAGATATATTAAAAGAGCTTAAAATGTATGGCGTTTTACTTTATATCAGTTTGGCTGATAATTTTATTAGTGAGAATCCTGAAAATATATAATTGTTCACAACAGGTTTGCAGAGAATTTTGATTAGCATTCTGAATATGTTCATACAAGCGTTATTAAATGTTTAAGTAATCAATGTAAGAAATGAATGCACTATTTAAAAAAAACAAATCTTCCGCTAAACTAATTCAGCCTTATTGATATTAAAACTTTCATTTATTGTGGAAATGAATGCGTTTTTAATAAACAGAAGTCAAAGAAGAAAGAAGTAAAACGGAAGTCAAACAGAATCAAAGAAGTCAAAACAGAAGTCATATTATTTGAAACTATTTCCTAACATACAGTGTCTCACAAAAGTGATGGGACACTTGTGCTTTACAGGAAACCGTAATAAAATAAAATTTAAAAAATGTAAAAATTTTTTGTGGGTGTGTTTCATACTTAAATTTAGTAACAATTATTACATAACATACATTTTCTCAAAATATTAATTTAATAAAAATACAATAGTTTAGAACGGAGCAAAAAATGGCTCACATAAGTGATGGGACACCATTAGACTATGCAACAAAAATCGTCTAAAAATATTTTTTTGGGTTTTTATTTTTACTCAAAAGCAATTGTCAATAATTTATAAAATCGTCTGCATTATTTCTTTCCAGTTTGTTTTGGAAGTTTTGTGTTTTTTAGCTCTGTGCAGCCATGAATGCTAAACGAAAAGAAACTTTGCCTGAAATTCGAAAATTAGTTATTAATTTGCATATTGAACGCGGAAAATCTATTAGAGAAACTTCTGAAACAGTTAACTTGAGTCATTCAACAGTTTTCAATATCATTAAACGATATAAAAAGAATCATATGATTCAGGATAAAAGAAGACCTGGCCGACCATCAAAGCTATCCGATGGAATAAAACGAATTATCGTTAGAAATATTAAAAAAAAATCCAAGAATGAGTGCTTCTAAAGTTGCTGCTGATTTACAAGCATTATATGGAGTAATTGTTAATCCTGAGACTATTGGAAGAGTAATTCGATATACTGGATATCACGGTAGAGCAGTCAGGAAAAAATTCTTTGTAAGTGAAAAGAATAGAAAACTCAGACTGGCTTTCGCAAAATCCAACATAAATAAAAATTTTGATTACTGGAATGAAGTTATATTTGCTGATGAGAGTAAATTTAATATATTTTGTTCTGACGGTAGAATCTTGGTGTGGAGAAAACCCAGGGAAAAATTTCGCAAAAAGAACTTGGTGCCGACAGTAAAACATGGTGGAGAAGGAGTTATGGTATAGGGGTGTATGTCGCCCGCTGGAGTTGGTAATCTTGTTTTTATTGACAGTATAATGGATCAGTACAAATATATTCGCATATTAAATCAAAATTTTAAATCTTCAGCACGAAAATTGAACCTTCATAACGATTTTAAATTCTACCAGGACAATGATTTTTGGATAAATATTTGGTGGAAAATTAAGTGTCCCATCACTTATGTGAGTCATTTTTGCTCCGTTCTAAACAATTGTATTTTTATTAAATTAATATTTTAATATTTTGAGAAAAATGTATGGTATGTAATAATTGTTACTAAATTTAAGTATGAAACACACCCAAAAAACATTTTTACATGTTTTTTAATTTATTTTACCACAGTTTCCTTTTGTAAAGCACAAGTGTCCCTTCACTTTTGTGAGACACTGTATATGAAAGTCTAGATTCATATTCTTTGAATTAAACTGACTAAGCAAAATACTAAATATTAAGGGGACGGTGGACATTAAAATCTAAAAATCAATCAAAATATTGAATTTGTTTTTTTTAACTCTAATATTCCATATACGTAACTACACCGTATGCAAAAAAACCGAGTTCAAATATTCTAATTTTTAAAGAAATTACAAGCATTTAAAATGTATAAAGAACGTAAACTTTGCCCTTTACATTTTGCAGAAAATGTAAAGAAAATTTATTTCAACAGTTATTTACTGATGTTATAATTTATCTTTGCCCAAAAGAAGCGTTTTTTTCTCAAAAAAAGGCTAGAAATGTCAGTATTGACAACTATGAATTTAACTTTGGTTATGTAAATGGTATACTCGTAGAACAGGAGAAAACAAACTCGTTTTCATTGCAAAAAAGCATGATCAACGTTGCTTGAACCAAAGCAAAAGAAAAGTTTAGCTGCGTGGAAAAAAAGAAAAATTACAACATTAAAAGATAATGTAAGAGAAACAAATGTAGGTAAAACACATGATTCGGGTAATTTTACAAGTTTCATTGGATATAATGCATAATTGTTTGTACCTATAACTTCGAATTACATACCGATTTGCGATATGTTTATTTTTGTCATAATTAATATTATGAGATTAAAAATAGTTAAATGGTACGGAAATGTTATCTAGTGTTTACAAATTCATATTTAATGTTAAGTTGTCGTTTCTCGTGACCATATATTAAATGTAAGTTTGAAGAAAAACTTTAAATCTGATTTCCTGAAAACAAATTTTTCCTCAGTTTGTATGTTTTGAAAATGCTCCATGCGTCACATTTTTAGTTAAAAATTAATGATATTTGGATGAAACTATCTTGTTAAATGTTACAGTAGATCTGTGTATGCATTTTTGGATATGAGGTTATTAAGAAGTTTAAACTTGTGATAACGTTTAACAAAAGGCGACATTTTTCCGAAAACTGGGTATAAATTCCCAAAAATTCTTTTTAAAACTTTCTGATTCATCATATTCAATAACGGATGGACAGGAACTTTTATCAAGTCCTTATAACTAACTTAACGGAAAAATTAGGAAAATAATATTGAAAATTAGAGCGCAAAGAGCATTTTAAATCTTTAATTAAAATAATAAATTATTTGTTTTAGAAATTTTTAATCAAAAATAAATTGAAATTTTGAACATATATTTTATAAACTGATGTTATAAAATGTATATGTATAAAATTTCTTGTTGAAAACACAAAAACTTAAAAAAACTAATTTTTAAAATCCACCGTCAGCTTAACGATTTTCTGAAAGCTAATAAAATTCAAAGTTATTGTATAGCGATATCCAGACTTCGATTTTATGTAGAATATTCAAATACGTTCCAATGCAAATATATACATATGCTCTGAGTAAAATAAATACCTTAAATAAAATACCTAAAGATTATCAATTCCGTCAATAAGAAATGAGAATCTCTATTTCTGAGCAAACATCTGTCAAAGCAAAATTATATTATGATTCTAAATTTGCATTTGAATGTATCTCAAATGGTATTAATTAATTTTGCATACTTTGAGCAAATGGTAAAATACTGCGTATATAAAATCAAATAAAATCCACTTAAAGGAAGGTACGGATCTCTGATCATTCAGTAAAGCATTTAGAAATTTTTCTTTAAATTATCTACCAAGAGTTTGTCCTATCACAGGATAATTTGCTCTGCTATAGTTTCTGAATCCTGAAAGAGGAAAACATTGAGTATGGAATGTTTAAAACGTCTCGTATGGTTTTCTGTCATAAACTAAATTCGACGTTGGAAGACTCTTTAGGAAATTATCCCTAAGGTACAACAAAAGTCAGGAGAATGCTGCAGAGGACCTTTATTCTGTGGTGTTTACTTTAATTGTGTTCAATACCTTGAATACACAAAACACTAGTAAACGAATAAACGCTTAAGTGTGTGAACAAATATGTAAGACTTAAGAAGAAGGGTTAACTACCTTTTATTTCTCAGAATAATTACTAACTTGGAACGTACAGCAAAGCCTTCACTTGGGCTTGAACTTAAATAATTATGAAATTGAACTAAACTGAGCTTAGCTAAAGCTGACTGAAAATATAGCCGAAGCTATCAAGATTCTAAGTATTTGGCCCCTAAATCTTAATTAATTCCCACATATCTGTTGTCTTTAAGTGGGACAGAAAATGAAGGAGTTAAAAGCAATACACCAATAGGCTGTATAAGAACATCATTCGTTCAGGTTAACTGAAATTCTCAAGCTCAAAGTTGGTCTCCAGAATGTTGAATTAATACCAAAACTGCAGAATTACATGAAAATGATATTTAAAAAAATCAGAAGTTAAAAATGCTGTTGAATATTCGAAAGAAATTCTCACTCACTTAATTAGACCTTAAAGAAGTACCTTAAAGATGAACGATATTAAAACTTTATTTCAGTCGTCGTTTCGTAATATATTTTATATATTTATTTTCACAGAAAAGATGCATTGTTACAATAAACTAGAAAAAGGTACTAAGGAAAATTCTGAGTAATACCGAATCACTGACTAGAAGATTAGTAAGACGAGAAAGAGAAAAATAACACGACGTCTACCATCGAGTCAGTATAGATATAAAATAACTGCATTCATCTAAATATTGCAAAGAACAGTGGGGAGAAACATTTAACATAATATATCATAGTATTGTTTCCATAAATTCAGTTAGTTATTTTGGATCCTTTCCATGAAGTACTCTAAACTTGGAACTCTAAATTTTGAACAGCCAGCCGAATGTAATATAAAGCAGCTATTTTAACTGCTGAACTGATATCAAACCCAGCAGCGCTTTCCTATGAAACATTTCGCTTAGTCAGTTAAGCATAAATATCTTTTATACATCCGCACCCATATCTGAAAGTATCAAGTTTCCTTTTGCTCCGGACTGTGAGATAAAGGAACTAATAACCGTAACCGAGATTAGGGAACAAAGGAAAGGATGAATGGAGCAGCACTAGACGCTTTAGTTCCTGCTATGTAGCCTGACATTTATTTCGAAATCGACTGCAACTTCTGTTCCCTTTTCAGTCTCATTTTGATCATGTGCCTCAAATAACAATTTCTGCAGATAGGGTGAGTATTCATTCACTTTGCTTCTATATAGCAAAGCAATAAAGGCACATGGAATAGAAAATCTGATTAGTATAAACGCTTGAATACTTTATTCAATCACTTAATAAAGAAAAACATCAAAAATTAAACAAAAAAAAGAGCTTTCCTTCTTATGTTTTAATAAATAAAAGATTACAAATTTTTGTTAATTATTGTACTACTCCCAAATCCTTTTAATATGTCATTTTCTTTCGATGTAACACTGACAGAAATCATTTCAGTTAGTTTAAACATATAGCATTGTCGTGCATGCAGAACTGCCTTCATAATTTCTTCTTTGTTTATTAACAATGAGGAAGCCAGCGTTATTAATATATGAAATTAAAGTAAGTTATATATATGAACACGTTTCACAAATTCTTGCTTGTGCGTTTACAATGCAATGAAGTGACATTCTTAGGCATAAGTAATTTATTGTTGGGTAAACTTGTAAGGTATTTTCTTCTGTTGTTGTTGTAACTTATTCCACTTCTGTGACAGTACCATCAGAACAATCCCGCGAAATTTACGGTGGTAAGAAGTTTAAGATTGCGCCTGTCTTTGGCAAGAGCCTTGAGCACCATACAGGTCCCAGGACGATTTTGCTCAGCTTCGCCCCCAATTTTGATGGACAGCACCCCAGCGGAATAGTTCCGAGGTCTCACATCTCTCACAAGAGGACTTTCGGGTCGCCGCATATTTAGAGTGCTCTCATGCCGCACAAGCACTATACATTTACGAACACCCATGACTTCTCCGAGATTCGAACCCCGGGTCCTTCGGTACGACAGTCAACGTCGTTAACCACTAACCCAGATGGGCGTCGATTTTCTCTTTTATTTCCGCATGCCTTAGTGGTGTAATTGAAAGCACACTTGACGCTTATTTGGGAGGTTCGGAGATCGAATGCCGGCGAAGGCATTGCATGTTTTCCATGTCTCCATCATAAAAAAAACTTAATGACTGTACAATTTATTAGATTTCTTACAATGCAGATGTATACTCTAGAAGTTTTGGAATTTTATAATAAATAAGAATCGATGTACTTATAAGTAAATATCAATTTAGATATATAGATATGATCAGGCAAAGAAGATTTTGAAAAGGTCATCTTATCAGGACTACTTTTTCTTCTAATTGATTTTGCAAACATAACTGTAGTTCTGAGTAGGAACAGGGAGCTTATTAAAAGCTATGTTCGTGCGTGCGTAGAATATACAACAAAGATAAGAAGGGCTCAAATTACCCTTTATTTGCTTATCGATTTTACAGACGTTCCCGCCCTTCGAGATACAAAGACCACCACCTGTGGCCTGAACATAAAATAATATAAGACTACTAACTAACTAAAATTTAAATAAGAGCTAACTTGTAGCATTTTACACATATGACTAATTCTAAGACTGGCCTTTAACCCGCGAGAACTCGCACCGGGTATGACATGCCCAATCGATTTTCATTCAATGGTTTTATTACTTTCTTCTTATCGAATTAGTCCAGAATTTCGTGTAGCTGTATTTAAGGTTACATTCTTTCAGCAGGGCAAAAACTAGTTCTGCTCTAAAAATAGATTTTGAGAAACAGGTGTCGAGGGTATGCCATTCCCGTGCGAGTCCTCGCGTCAGTTCGTCACAATTGATGAAAAACTCGAACCTTTTCGGGGGCGGTGCAGATTCAGGCAGTATATGCCCAAAAAGCCTTCTAAGTATGGCATCAAGATATTTGCACTAGTAGATTCTAGAGTATTTTATACCTGGAATATGGAGATTTATGCTGGTAAGCAACCCAATGGACCCTTCAAAATAGACTGTAGTTCGAAAGCCATTGTGATGCGGTTGATGACACCGCTTTTCAATTCTGGACGCAACTTGACAACTGACAGCTGGTATACGGGATATGAGCTAGCACAAGAACTTTTGAAAAATAAAATTACAATGGTTGGAACACTTAGACAAAATAAAAGGGAAATACCGCCTGAATTTTTGGTGAAAAAGGCGTTGTACTCTTCAGTCTTTGGATTTCAAAAAGAAACAACAATTGTTTCGTATTCTGCAAAAAAGAACAAAAATGTAGTTGTGCTGTCCACAATGCATACTGATGACAAAATAGACGAAACCACCATGGAATTGAAAAAGCCAGATATCATTACGTTTTATAATCTTACGAAAGGAGCTGTGGACGTTGTGGATGAAATGGCTGCAGCATACACTACAGCAAGGATATCAAATCGTTGGCCAATGGTTATTTTATTTTCATTGTTGAATGTGACTGCTATTAATGCCAGGATTTTGTTAATGTTCATCAAAAATCCTCCCACACAGTTCAAAAACAGGCGTTTCTTTTTGAAAACATTGGGACTGGTTCTTTCAGAACAACACAGAAATCGCAAGCCTCAAGGAAAAACAACGTATCCAAGCACTTCTAAGGAACTGGAGATCACTAATATTGAACCGCCTGCAAAAAACTCAAAGCAAATTATAAGCGATGTGTATTTTGTCCATGTAATAAGGACAGAAAATCAAGATTTATGTGCCAAAAATGTGAAAAAACCCTCTGTGTTGAACATCAGTATGTAGTTTGTCAAAATTGTCTTTAAATACGTAAGTATGTTATTAAATTCACTAAAATTCTTTAATTTATTATTTTGTAATATATAATTACATAAAGTTTGCTTATAAGCAGTATTAATAGATATTTAAATAGCAGAAATGAACTAGGGTATGAGATACCCGGCGCGAGTTCTCGTGTTTGAAAATGGGTGCGTGTTCTCGCGGGTTAAATTACTACGTCTGTAGTACGCAAACTGGTCAAAACTACAATACGTCTTTAACTTTCAAGAGGATTAACACCTCTGGCCTTAAAGGCGGACAGTAACTGATGTGGCAAGCTGGCGTGAAGCCTCGTAGCAAGAGGACTCTCTTTCCTTCTATTCTGCTCTTGGCAAAACGCCACAACTTAAATACTTAAGCGTTAGCAAGTACAATTTGCATAAATATATTCACATGTTAATTCTGGCCGGAAGTAACAAAAAGGAGATGATAGTAAAGTTTTAAAAGGAAATAAACGTTAGTTAAACTTAAGATCCTTGCAGTCTGACTAATTATAACTGTACTTTTAGCTATCTTTATTTCTGGAGTTGTAACGTACAGAGGCTGTTCGCACATTTTTAAGACGATGTATATTGTATTCAGAAAACTAAATTACATAAAATTCTTGTGTTTTAAATGTTCTATTTGACATCTCTTATTCTGAACTATCTTTCGACACCGCAATTTCCAGGATAATAATGCCTTTTGAAGTGTCAGAAGAGGTATTCTATCCCATTCCTCCCGAACAGCTTTCCAGAGTCCTGTTAGGGTTTTGGGACAACGTTTGGATAATGCAGTTTTTAAAAGTCCGAAAGCACAAACTTCCATAAGTGACACATCGGGAAATTTAATAGGGATATCAGTGAAGGATATGGCCTTGATACCAGTTTTTTGTTCCATTTCTTTTAGGAAATTTACAGTGGATTTTGATGTGTGACTGCTGGCTTTGTCCGGATGGAGTCTCACAGATAGATGGCACTGTGGGTAAAGCGATGGTATTTCATTCAGAAAAATTGGCGATAAAATATGTTCCTGATAGTATTTGGAGTTGATATTGACATTTTTTGCACTCTCCTTATTTTTAACTTGCCATTATAAGAAAACCAACAACAATCATGAATCTCTTAGAAAACCTTTCTTTCGATTCTTTGAACCATGTACTTAATTTTTTTCTCCCCCTTTTGTGATAATAAATGGCTCTTTTTTATTACAATCGTTTAAATACACCCATGCTTCATTTATTGTGACAATTGTTTTCCATTTTTCTTTGGATAAGTGTTTCTCATATAGAATTCTGCAGCGTGTTCTGCGTCGAGCGATATGCTTCGGAAGAAGACGATGCACATTGCGTTTTTTCGCTTTCTTAAGATTTAAATCAACGTTTATCATTTTGTCAACTGTCCTTTGACCAGTTGGATTTTCTTTTAACATTAAACAACGTACCTTTGCAATAGCAGAAGATGTCCGGTTTTTCCTCGGATACTTGTTTGGAATTTTTGTCCCACTTGAGGCTCCAGTTTGACGCTTTTCTTCCTTTCTTGTTGATGATATTACCTATCGACGCTTTAGATATCACAAAACCATGACTCTCTCATCCTTTTTGGATAACGGAGTATGCATATTTCTCTTCGAAAAGAGCGTAAATATAGCCTTCGAACCACTGCTTTGTTAAATTCGCTATTTTAAATAAAAGCAAAACTTTCAAGCCACAGACGATAATTTTGACTTTTAAAAACATAGTACAATTGCAAATTCCTTCTTTTGCGGGAAACGATTTTTTATTACCGCTTACCAAAATCGTCTAAAAAATGTGCGAACAGCCTCTGTATTTTATCCTATTTTACGAATTAAATAGTCTACATATTCAACTCGTATGGTTATTCCTTATACCATGTATTTCAAATTCTATTTGTAAACATACTGATAACTACCAGCTAGCTCGTTTACATGGTTGGCCTTACTTCTTGTCCATATTACACATGAACACGAACATGCAGAAACGAAACATTCTTCTCAACATTGTTCTAATGAATGCTGTAAAGTTGCCGCTCAGACATGGGTTGAAAATCAGGACTTCATCGTCTGCAAATGATAAACTACCCCAGTTACACCACCAAATTCTAGTGTCTACTTGAGCATTTGTTGATCGAATATTCTCTCACAATTCTCTTTCTCGCAATAACATTTTGTCAAACAATAGACTTCAAAACGCCATCCATTGCGAATATTTATACTATTTATTAAATGGGTACTAAATGATAAGTCTGAAATATCCGGTTGGGAAAAGAAATGATATTTGTATCATTTAGAATAACATGCGATATGAGAAGAAACATTTCACATTGTAATATTATATTTACATTACAGAAAATATTATGCTTCATGGAATGTTAGGTCACGTGAATGAATGGTAAGTACCTTGATAGCGTAGCATGATGTATTGTAACGGCAATAAAAACTGAAAAATTCAGCTACAGATGTTTCTAACGACTATGATGTTAAAATTCAGAGCATTAAAATTAGTATCATATCTCTAATATAAAACCTTTTCAATCGCAATTTTATAATTAGAAATTTCAAATTTATTCTGTCCATTTTGCATTCAAATCTTTTGCAGTTAGAGGATATTTTCCACATTATAATTTAATAGCATACAATTTGGCAATATTGGTACCAGTTGAGAAATAATATTCAGCCATAGATGTGGCCAATAGCTCTATGTTAAATTTGTCAGGTCTGAGTGTTCTGTGCATACGTTTGGCGAACATATTCATGATAGTGTTAAAGTCCTGATCTCGAACAGGGAGCTGAATGCAGCTATGTTCTGTGGTAGAATAACTGTGGTTTAAATGGTAGAATAACTGCACGTAAGAGGGGTTTAAAATTACCCGTTTATTAAACTACTATTTACAGCCACTTCCCAACTAGGAATTGATAACAGAAAATAATGACCGCACTTGGGTCTAAACTGAACAATCAAATAATTTAAAATAAAGTGAGCAGAAATTAAGTAGTCGTTGCTCTCAGAGCTTTACACGCGAGGTTGGCCTCTATGCTAAACTATCAGTGGTGCGTAGGAAGATTTGGCTAATACTAACGCACTTAGATTACTTCAATATATATTAGAGTAACAGCGCTAAGGCTTAGAACTTAAATACTAGTTAGTCAGGTAAACGTCGAACAGAGCAGCAGTGATCTGAAACTAAAAGCTCTCTCACACTGAGAAGTTCCTTGCTAACCTTTTAAATACAAAAACTTGGCTCCCCTTCAAATTAGCATAAAGCTGAAACGCGCGCTTATTCTAACGGGAAATTGAAATAAGAGTTCAAAGGAAAGAGAAATTAACATAAAACTTTGTTAGTTTAAACTAAAACTTTACAAATTTACAGAATACAAATTTCGCTTGCATTGTAAGGTATTTCGCATGCGTTCGTGGTGTAGTGGTCAGCACACTCGACGCTTAATCGAGAGGTGCGTTGTTCGATTCCTGGTGAAGGCGGTACTCATTTTTCATCACGCCTGCTTCCAAAGTAACCCAATAATTCTACAGTATAACAAATAAAGTAATTGTTTGTAGAAAAACTACAGTCATACGTTTTTGTGTTATTTAAAAGAAATACCAATTTATATTCTCTTGAAACACACTTTATTCGCCAGTAAGCACTGTTACACAGGAAAGTTTGAAAGACACGTTTACAGTCGTCTAATAATTACGATAAACACGCTGAAACAATCACAATAGGCTATAAAAGTGAAGATAACTTCACAGCAAAGAATTAAAGTGCAGCTCCCGACTTGGTCGATTGCTCTCAAGCTATTCTCTGAACTCAAGGCACTACTGCCTCCCTGTACGTCGCGTAATGGCAAACCGCACATTGAGTTGATCAATGTTAACGAATTTCGCTTACCGTGCATGCTCAATGGTGTACCGTTGGCGAGGAAGGAAATACTGGCGATTAAGCATAGACAACCCTACACAAGCCTGTTCATTATGTAGGTTTTGTTTACAACTATAATACTACGGAAATTTGTTTGGGGTTAATGCATTTGTTTCTGTTTCACTTCATTTTAGTTTATTTCGTTCATAAACGTTATATTTAATATCAGTTATTTATAATAATTTCTTTGATTTTAATTCAGGAATTTAAACTGGATTTATTCCTTAATTTGTTAAAGTATATAAGAATAGATCGTATGGTAAGTAGTCAGTTGCTCTTATTCCTCAGAAGTATCATCAACAAACATTCAGTTAATATATTCTGTAATGTTTCCTATTTTGTAATCTTTCTTAAACGAAAACTTCGGTAGTTTATAATCAATATTTACACTCTAAGTAATGAAGCAACTTACAACCTAACATGTTTTAAAACGTTGAACTGTTTATGCCCAGATAACAGAATATCAACCATGTGCCGTGTTTATCTTCTTTGAAAATTGCGCCAAACTCTCATCTGGGCATGCGCAGTATGTAAAATTCGTTTAACATTGATCAAATGAATGTGCGGTCTGCCATTACGCATCCCGAGTTCGAATCCCAGCGCGGACATTCCATATTTATCACGTCTCCAACATAAAAAACTTAATGACTCTACAAGTGGCACCCGAACTAAAAAAATGTTCATCGCCACCAGGATTTGGCGATTGTGCCCCCTTATTCCCAGGCGACATTTAAAAGGCCGTTTAAAGGATTTGAGACCCGGGAAGGGCATTGATCATTTTTCATGTCTTCTGCTTCAAAATAGCCTAATAATTCGATATTAAATAAGTAAAGGGCTTTAAATTTAAAAAATAATAATTAATTTTAAAAAGAATTTTCTTGCAAATATCATACATTTTCTATACCATCTCCTATCTCAAAATGTTTGTAACCCGTAAGTTATTGTTTCTTATTTGAAAGATACCTTTGCATAATATATTTCTTCCAAAGTAAATGCATTCTATGGAAAATTTTGCATGTTTTAAGCTTAATATTTTAAAGTAATTTAAGAATTTATAATTTGCAATATAATTTTATAGAATGATTGAGCAAAATCTCAGAAAAAATACCACTTCATAGAGACGATAACACCTGCCAGAAGTTTTAACATAGCCACTTTTACAAAATTTAATCAACAACATTTCTTCCGAGCATTTTAATAATCTTAAATGCGTAAAAAAAAAAATTTAAAAAATCCAGCAAGACAGAAAGATGACAGCTTCGCGAAAATTACGTTTTTAGTAACTCACCCGTGAAAAATCTGCATTCCAAGAGTTTTAGATCATCTTCTTTTAATAAGAGCTTAGAGAAGTCACCGTTTACAAACAACGTTTTTATGATTTCACAAAAATGTTTGAATACTTTAGAGAACTTCGTGTTTTAATATTTAAATTTAGCGTCCGTTACAAATATAAACTTCGAGAATGAAAATATACGCAAACTGATTCAAAATATTTAAGACGGATTACTTCATTTAAAATCATGCGAATGTTTTTAATTTTTTAAAGTAGTGTCTGTCACACTAAATTATATATTTTTAAGTGTTTTATGACCGATTCGAAATCAATAATGAGCTTTTTTCTAACGCTAAGGCAGTTGATTATACATTACTGGTTCCCATGCATCTTATGCATGAGATTGGAGCATGAAAAAATACAAAAATAGATATGCGAAAAGACCCAAACAGTTATTAAACTGATTACAATAATAATAACTACATCAAAACTAGGAAATGAAATAATCAATGACTACATTAAGCATTAAAATTAATAATAATAATAATAATAATAATATTCAGTCTGTGGATGTCAACTGCATCAACTTTCCAGCTCGCCAATATCGACTGTATAAGTTTTCTTCTTTCAATGAGGAATATTTTACCAAAGCGACCTCTGTCCATTTCAAAATTCTGGTTGCACAAAGTACGCAAGGAACTGTCATATATGCGGTTCACATATTTCATATAGCTGTTCAAATAGCAAGACAATCATCTCCAGTCTCAAAAGGAAACGCCGCAACTGAGATGGATCTGGGTGAGTCTGGATCTTAAAAATCGAATCCTTCCACTTCTTAATTTCCTCAAGCAATTAGCTTCAAAATTTTTCCTTAGGCTATTTTTTACTGTTTCGTTCATTGATGTCAGTGGTACCGCACTATTATTTGATTGCAAAATACCAGTTTTACTTTTTTAGCTAGTTTGTTAGCCTATTCCTTACCAGCAATTCCAACCCGACTCGAGGCTAGAGGATAAAAAGCTCTACTGCGAGATTCAATAATTTTTAATTCAGTGGTATTATGTGCAGGAATAGCTTGAATGGCTGAAAGAGGAATGTGACCATTCGCCATGGCCATTTCGCCGTCAAGACGTTTCGCCATGGAGACAGGGCGTTTCACCATCGGGACGTTTCGCACGGCCCCGACCGAAATATCGGCCACAGAAAACAAGTCAAAATAAGTGGCAGTATTCATTGTTATTGTATGAATCTATATGATACAGAAATATGCATATTACAAAGGAATTTATTACAAAGTAATTATTATAATATTAAACAATGGTTTCCCGCGCCAGCGATTGACTAGGACCTGTGACATCACCCACTAGACCGTCAGTCCCGGTCCCGTCAATGATATTCTACTGACGCCTATGCATTTCTGGTTTTGGAAATATCTGAAATCCAGAGTTTACCTGTACAATCCGCAATTTTTGGCGAATTTAAAGGATTGTATACCGCGTGAGATTGCAAACATCCCTTATGCATGTTGCGTTCAGCGGCGTTGTCCACCGCCTCCCGATGCATTTCATACTTGCCTGTGATGGCATCCATGTGGAAAATGTTTGATCTAAATTAAGGAATTCTTTTGTCCGATATGTGTCCGAGTGTGTCCGATGGCCATCAGTGATCGTTGTCTTGTCTGTGTCATATGCAAATTTTCTGCGTGCGCCCAGATCGTCTTTCGTTGGCCGGTTTTCAGAACTCTTTTTTGGTTATGCATAACACGTCAGATTTGGGACATATCGGTAGCATTCCAACGCTATTAAGGGTTTTCCCATGCTCTGAACTTTTTGTTACCGAAAATGTTCGAGTTTCTGCAAATATTACCGTAACCGTGAGTTCCACTGTGTTGCCATTCACAGAATCTCGAGCGCATACCTCCAAATAACTACATTTGCAATCACTTCTTGATCGGTTAACCGGAATGGACGCTAGAAATGAAGATGTTGGCAAAGTTTCTTCATGACCACCCTGTATATAAAGGAAGGTTTCAGAGGATGGAATCAATGTGTGTTATGCCTGCTTGAAAGCCACGTTGCTAAATGGATTCCCTTGAGAGTGGTGTTCTACGACGCTGCGTTATTCTAGCTATTAGAATTGTCAGATCTACCTTTAGGTCAAAGACAACTTCCACTTTAGTTAAACTGTTTAGCTGTTAGGCGAACTTATTTTACTTATTTAAGTTAATTTCAATATGTTTAATCCAGAATTGCTGGTTATGTTTGGTGCCTTTTATTAATTTTTATTTTAGTTACATAAGCGGTTCTTTACACCTTTTCTCAATTTCTGTAGTACTTACAATACATAGTGATAATTCATGTAAAGTCTTCAGACGTTTCATGGATTTTATGTTTCCAATGAATACGAAACGTTGTATGTTTAAAATTAATTTATTAATTTTCACAATATGCAATCCTAATTTGTAGATAACACATTACAGTTACATTGAAATAATGCAATGGAAGAATTACCTAGATATTTTCTTAAATCTTTTACTTAAAATAGCATTTTTACTAGTTATGAAGGCCCGGAGTGCTTGATTTCTGATCATTTAATATTTGAAAAAGAGAAATTAATAATCATCATCAATTGCAGAGGTTAGAGACATGAAACTGCTTTTTGGAAACCGAAATGAATGACAGTACCTTCAAAAATGGGAAAATGTAATAATATTGGGTACTGTAAAAATGAAATCCTCACGAATCTAGAGCCTAGCTCCAGCAGACGACATTAAGAAAAACATTCTCCTCGCTTCTTCTAGCTACTGCCATCAACAATCATATTTTTTCATCGCAAGAGCGAAATGAAGCTAAGGACATAAAAAAGGACGTTAACTTCACACAGGGACATCGTCTAGTTACTTTTCTGTTCTTCCGCAATTTCGCCTTTTTTTATGTTTTCCATCTTCTCTCTTGCGGTCAGTTTACGGTTGTCAAGAATGGAGTAATTACGGGCATTTTTGTCTTAATGCTGCTTGTCTCGAGTCACATGTTTCACAACACTGGAAGTTTGCTGTACTGGCTTCTCTTGAAGATGATTTCTTTTATTACAGTGTTTTGTTTACATTGCTATCCCATGTGAGGAATAAAACTGGAAAGGGGCGAAGTTTCATGAATGCAGTTTCATTCTTAAGATAGGTGGTGTTTTCAGCAGTAATATTGTCCATTTTCTTTATGTGCTGTAATTGTATAATAAACTAAATTTGGAAGATTTAACTGGAGTGCAAAAATCTTTCGTGAGAAATAAAGCAGATGTTTTATGAGATATATTTACAAAATTGTTAATTTATTAGTAAGAAATAGCTAACAAAAGTTAAAAAACTACTATATTTCTTTAAATTCATTTATTGGTAACCTTATAAGGTATATCTGCCGCCTTCATGGCATGCCTTAGTGGTGTACTGGTCAGCAGGCTAGGAGCGTATTCCAGAGGTCCGTGTCCTGGCGAAGGCGTTGCTCATTTTTCATGACTCCTGCTTCGAAGAAATCCTAATGTCCCTACAATGACGACGGAACTCGATTGGGGACCCTAATCCCCTGTCGCTCTTTAAAAAAGGGGGAGTATATAAGGTATTTCTCTAGCCTTCTTGGTATGCTTTCGTGGTGTAGTGGTCAGCACGCTCGACGCGTATCCGAGAGGTCCGTGGTTCGAGTCCCGGGAAGGGCATTGCTCATTTTTCCCGTTTCCTGCTTCCAAATAACCTAATCACCCTACAGTGACGCCCGAACTAAAAGGCGGTGAATGATGATTCTCCAACACCAGGATTTGGCTACTGGGACCCGTAATCCCCTGTCGCCCTTTAAAAGGGGTAGTGTATAAGGTATTTCGCCCACCTTTATGGTATAGTGGTCAGCACTCTGGGCGTGTATTCCAGAGGTGGGTGTTTCGAGTCCTGGCAAAGGCGTTGCTCATTTTTCATGACTCCTGCTTCGAAAAAATCCTAATGTCCCTACAGTGGCGCCCGAACTAAAAAAGGTGGCGGGTGTTGCTTCTCCACCACCAGGATTTGGCAATTGGGTCTCCTAATTCCCAGTCGCCCGTTAACAAACGGGTGTGTATGAGATATTTTTCTCACCTTCTTGGCATGCCTTCGTGGTATAGTGGTCAGCATGCTTGACGCGTCTTCGAGAGGTCCGTGGGTAGATTTCTGGCGAGGGCATTGTTCATTTTTCCCATCTCTTGCTTCGAAATGGACCTAATGACTCTAAACTTAATTATTAAATTAAGGGCAATAGTCACTGCATCAAGTAAGCTGACTGTTGATGATATGGTTATACTTCACGTAATACGTCAAACAAAGTTCTGAGCTACGTGAGCTCGAAGAAAGTACTAAATCTTATACATATCGAGTATTAGTGTGAACGCATTGATGTTTGAAATTAGTAAGCAAATACTATTTGTCAAATGTTCAGTAAACAACTGAATGAAAACTTAATATCATATTGGTATGCAATAACAGAGATACGCTGATACTTTATGGATATTCTTATTTGATACTGTAATTCGTAATAAGCTAATTAGAAAATAAGCCAATGTGGGTGATATTTCCACTGTGGGTGAAAATCGGAATTATATGAAGAAGAGGACAGACAA
The DNA here is from genome assembly GCA_000611955.2 of Stegodyphus mimosarum. Taxonomy (NCBI): domain Eukaryota; kingdom Metazoa; phylum Arthropoda; class Arachnida; order Araneae; family Eresidae; genus Stegodyphus; species Stegodyphus mimosarum. The sequence continues at coordinate 355,073 of KK120327.1, forward strand.
TTATCTTGTGGAAAGATCAGAAGCGCAACACACTGTATGAATAGAATGTGAAGTGTTAGGAAAGAAAAAATGCAGAAAATAAAAAATAAAAAAAGAGATAAGGTTCAATACAAAATTATGCGCAAGTACACCATGACCAATGCAAACAAATTAAAATAACATAGATGCAAAAGTTAATAAACCTATTTACATAGAAAAGGTGAGTATAGCTAAAGTCACGAAATTTGGGTCTCTTAAGAGTCTAAAGGTCTCTCTCGATGAACCACACAAGAAGAGACTAGATTGTGTCCAGGAATAACTTGCTATCGGAAAACTTATAGAAAGTTGCCTTCATGGCAACACAATTTTTGGTCGAAAATCTTTCGTTACATTTATTAATATGATCCCGTTTCGTCTCAGGTTTTAGATATTAGTGGAATACACTGGTGGGCAAAAATTAACGACGAAGTCGAAAAATTAGCATACCAGCTGAACAAAGAGGCAGAGCGGACAGGAAGACCAATTAGGAGATTAAGTAAGGAGATGTACGGTAGCACATGCGCAGATATGCAGGTAGACGTAATAAGAGAGTGTCTGAGTAGTATAAAGCATGTTGACGGTGTAAGATCAGTATTTCTGGCAAAGAGATTGCACGCCGTATAGCAGTTAAAATCACACCGAGTTGCTGCCTCAGCGAGAAATGGCGAATAAACAATCTGTTAGACGACATCTGGATGCTTTTACCCGAGGTCGAATCATTGGGAAGTTGGAGGAAGGCCGCAGAGTTCGGAAGTGCTCACAGCATCGTTTCACGACTTTGGAGACAATTTCAAACTGCAGGAACAGCTATCCGGGGGTTTAGTAGTGGTCGTCCACGAAGAACCACATCGCAGATGACCGGTATATTGCCTTACAGGCCAGAAGAAACAGGCGGCAGACAGCGAGAGAAATCGCTAGACACACGACACAGGCGACTGGACGACCGATATCGCGTTTTACCGTGGCCAGAAGACTGCACGGTGGTGGTCTGTTTGCACGACGCCCTGCACGGTGCGTACCTCCAACGCCTGCCCATCGGAGAAGGCGTTCTCTGTGGTGCCGGGAACACCGGAATTGGAGAGACAAGGAATGGGGAAGAGTACTCTTTACAGATGAGAGCCCATTTAGTCTGAATTGCGGTTCTAGACACATACACATCTGGACAGAGCGGGGAACACGCAATAACCCCTTCAACATCATCAAAAGGGACTGTTTTGGAGGTCGCGGAGTTCTCGTTCGAGCAGACATAATACTTGGTAGCCGAATAGAGATATTAGGTTGTTACGAAGCAGGAGGCATGAAAAATAAGCAACGCCTTCGCCGGGAATCGAACACGGACCTCTCGGTTACGCGTCGAGCATGCAGACCACTACACCACGAAGGCACGCTAAGAATGTGGGAGATATACCTTATAGCCGGACCGACCTTCATATCTCCCAAGGAGGTTCGTCACCTGGGACTGTTATAGTAACGAGGTTCTTCTTCCTTACATGTGTCTTCTCACAAGGGCTATGGGTCCTCAGTTCCTCTTCATGGACGACAACGCTGCACCTCATCGCACAGTTACTGTCGAAGAGCTGTTGGAGAGTGAAGATGTTGAACACATGGATTGGTCGGCAAGGTCTCTGGATCTAAATCCCGTCAAGCATGTACGTAACTTACTAGGGAGACCCGTGGCAGCACGTAACTTATCGCCAGTAACGATTCCGAAACTGCGATTGGTGCTACAAGAGGAACGAGCAGCAGTGTCTCAACAGCTCATTAACAACCACATATCCAGCATGCACAAATGATGTGAAACCTGCCTAGCAGTCAGGGGAGATCATATCCCCTATTAAAGACCGGATGTTTCTTGCTGGACACCCATCACAGAGATGTTTCGGCCTTCGCTCGCATTGCGCTCCATGCTACTTTTTTAATAAAGCTTCTTTTTATCCCTCTGATTTCTCTTTTAGTAAATGTTGCTTACATTAGTCATGTCCTTACGTATTGGGGATCTTACGGTATTAAATGTGTTGATTTGGAAAGCTTTTGTACAAAGTTATATTGAAAAAACCGTCTCGTCCTTAATTTTGGCACACCAGTGTAGTGTATTTCTTATATAGAAGTAAGCTTTTAAACTCCGAAGGATTTCGTTTTGCACTACTTGTAGTTTATAGAGATCTGTATCTGATGCTGAGGGCAAGTAGATCAAGCAAAGTATTGGCCTGATGATCTTTAGATAAATTTCATGCTTTCTATTGAGGGAAAGTCCATATATAATTTCTTAAGAGTAGACCGAGATGTGACTCTGTTCGCGACGTCACCAAAGAAATACAGATTTCCAGCATTATGTGTGATCTTCCGTCTCCTTACAAGAAGACAGGTTTCGAGGTGTTT
>KK120327.1:357526-377574 GCA_000611955.2 Stegodyphus mimosarum
ATCTTTTGCAATTTCGAAAGGTCGCCTGCCTAGTCCTTAAGTTTAGAAGTGACATTTAGGGCGGATAGAACTAATTGCTATCGCCACGTCACCGACATAGCAAGCCAGCATCCAGTTGTAATCTAACGTTTTCGCACGAAAATCCGATGCAAAGAAGAAGTATAGTATGGGTCCATGGCAAGAATCTTGGACCACACTTGCAGTGAATCTTTTAGTAGTGGAATATGTTTCTGTTTGACTGACGCAGAATGTCCATTCTGAGAAGAATATTTTCTTTGCATATGTCCGTCTCGAATAACTTGTAAATCAACCCCTTATGCTAGACGAAGTCACAAGAATTTCTATCGTCCAGCATATCCAGCCGTCCAGTGCTGTATACTTTTTATAATGTAATACAGCATCTATAAACTCTGTGAACCTGACGAGGGGCTTTGAAGTGGAAAGAAGTCTCTGGAAGACGTACTATTCGATAGTGAGCAGTTGAAGGTATGCCGTAATTAAATACAAAATGTTCGAAATTTTTGTGAGGCCGGAGAGCAGGCGGATGGGCCTGTAACTTTCAGACATTTTTATGTCCTTTTCTAGTTTCGGAAGCACAATAATCTTTACTCACTTTCAAGAGCTTACGAAATAGATGAGTGTCAAGCAAACATTGAGATTTCCATAAATTTGGCGACTGTGTTATTAGGCAAATTCCTTAGCTTAATCTTTATGACTCCTTCTATCTCCAGATCGTTTTTATGTCAATTTGCAGATAATGCTGTAGGTTTCTCCAGATGTCGTCAGCTCAGCAATTGGAGAAACATTTGGGGCTTGAATCCATTCTTCAACCTTATTTTCAAACTGTCTGATAAAAGTGAGATCAGCCGGGCTAACGTGAGGCGTAAACTGATATTTCAAATGTTCTGCAAATGTATTGGCTTTATTCAGCATCCGAGCAAGCTGTAGAGCTGTTCGTAATGATAGGCAGTTTATATTTGTGTTGAGTTTCAAATGATTTGAGAATGAAGCAGAAGAAAATATCATTTCATTTCAAATCTGCGGTCTTCTCATTCTGCGTGTCGACGCAAAATTACTTACTAAGTTTTTTATTTCCTAAAAGACAGAATCGAGCTGTGTTTTCACATCAGGGCACCACCTTAATTGCCATTTCTCACGATGGCGTCTTGATACGTCTTGATTCAATCTAATTCAGAATTCATCAATGGAGTCGTCAGTTCCTTTGCGGATTGAATGTTCTGTGTACTGTGGCTTCTTGCCTTAAGTATGTTGTGGATAAGCAGGTAATCTGTATTGGCTATAATTTTGGGAGTCTTTTACTTTGTGATATCATGAGTAGTTGTGAGGGGGTTGTAATCAGGCTGCAGAGTTTCAACTGTATCGACAGCCATAAGAATATCAATGTTTGAAATGATTATGTCAGAGATATCTTGCAGTATTTTTCTGGTTAATAGCGTCTGTAAATGGCATTTTCTGGAGCATGAAATGAGTCTATTGTTATTAATGAGCTAATTCAGAGCCTTAGTTTTTGGCTTGTAGGTCTGCTACCCCTGGTGAGTGTTTTGTGTTGAGATTGCCTCGACTGATTACTGTCAAGTTGTCAGGAACAAAGGAAGATAGAATACTATCACTAAATCTGTTATCTGGGAGGAGGGGAGTTATAGAGTGCACCGTATAGGCAATTACGTTCCGAAAAGGGACAGAACTAACTACAATTTCGTAACCTTTAATTTTGGTCTGGGAAACGTAACAACTGAATAGCTCTTCTGGCAAATATATGCTCGTACTCGCAGATAAAGATAGTGTAGTTTTAATTATTTATTAAACAAAAAGAATAATTATAAAAAGAGAAAAATACATAATGATTGTAATGAGGCTAATGTATATAATTTTATAAAAATATATAATATGTTTAATTAGCCCTTTCCTGACTTTTTTATTTAAATCAATCTGATTATAAAGTAGAACAATTTCTTATAAGAACAGCGTTTATTGCTTTTCAGTCACTTAGTTTGCTACTCAGTAATAGCAGGATTAAATTTCAGAGTTGAATACCTTATCTATATATGCCAAAACGCTAGTGCGTGGAGACTATGAGTAATCTAGTTGAGGCCATGGCAACACTTTTCTTTCCAATACCCGAATCTGTAGATTAAAACTTAATTACATTTTTTCGAATGGCAACCGTCTGACCTGCTGGAAATAAAAATGTTTTACTTCGAACAGTGTTGTTACTTCTCGATTTCAAATCGCTTAATTGGTTAAACGAAAATTCATTAAATTTTAAAATAATGTGAAGTAAACCAAAACAAAGTCTAGATTCAAAATTTGGGTTTGGAGGTGCACATGTTCAGGTGGAAGCCTGTATGCATTCAAGATTCGATGGCTCAAGGAGCCGTAATTTCCCACAATGCATTCGTTTTTATTATATATATATATATATTCAATATATATTAGAAACATTCTGTCTTTCATTTTGTTTTATCTAAATACAGGGTGCGTCGGAAAAATGTATACACAATTTGAACTGTCATAGAAAATTTATTTTCCAACAGACAAGGTTAAATTTCTGGAAAATATAGGGCTACAGCCAATATGAAAAATAAATATACTTTCTGGTCAAATTGAATGTTCCAAATGGCGTATGAGTAAATGTTCAAAATAGTGGTCTTCAGCATCGATACATTTTTGAGTACGAGTCACGACTGATTCCACACTTCGCACCAAAATGTCCAATGGGATTTCTTCGCACACCACTTGAATTTCAACCCAAAGTTTCCCACGTGTGGTCTACGACGATACACTTCATCTTTGATGGTGTCGCGTAAAGCAATCGAACAGCGTAAGGTCTGGAGAGCGAGCAGGATACTCTATTGGTCCCTTGCGTCCTGTCCACTGGCGTGGCACATTTTGATCCAGGTATTCTCGCACATTCCTGTGACAGTGCGAAGAGGTGCCTTCTTGTTGATAATAAAACATATCATTACTGTACATAACAGAATATCAGGGGAAATGGAATTAGCAAGCATTGTTTGGTATTTGGTTTCAATTACATAACCTTCAAAATGGAATGCTCCAATGATTACCCTAAGAGACAAACCGCACTACACTTTTGCACCAGGCAAATTCCCAGCCTTTTAAAAAGTAATCTAAGGTTATCTTTAATCCAGTATTCATAATTATGCCTATTGGCAATTGCATTAAGTATAAATTGCGCTTCATTCGAAGAAACAATGTTACCCATAAATCCCGGTTAACGCGTAACCATCTTCTGAACATATAAGGTATTTCTCCCGCCTTCGTGATGTAGAGGTCAGCACACTTGGCGTGTATTCGATAGGTCTGTAGTTCGAGTCCCAGAGAAGTCATTGCTCATTTCTTCGATTTTCCAACTTCGAAAAATCCTAATGTCTCTACAGTGGCACCAAAACTGGAAATTGATGATGATTCTCCACCACCAGGATTTGGCGATCAGGGCCCTTAATCCCCAGTCGTCCTTTAAAAGGGGGAATAAATAAGCTAATTTTTCCGTCTTCTTAGCATGCCTTCGTGGTGTAGTGGTCAGCACGCTCGACGCGTATTCAAGAAGTCTGTGGTTGTAGTCCCAGTGAGGGCATTGCTCCTTTTTTCATGTCTCCTGCTTCGAAATAACCTAATGTCTCTACAAACCCATTCACAAAATTGGACCCGAACGCCATCGTAATGTGTCGTAAACCACGCAACCTTGACACACTTTGTGATGAGATTCGAGCAATGTGCACAATAATCCCATTGGATATTTTGGTGAAAAGTACGGAATCAGTCCTGAGTGGTACGCAGAAATGTATGGATGCTGCAGATTACCGTTCTGCCATTTACTTTAAACACCCTTTAGAACGTCCAGCTTGACCAGAAAGTACACTTATTTCTCAAATTTTAGTATATCCTTACCATTTGGAGAAATTTAACCTTGTACGTTGGGAAATAAATTTATTATGACAATTAAAAGTGTGTAACATTTTTCTGATGCACCTTGTAGTTTAAAATATTAAAAACTAAAAACGAGAAAATTACATTCACATTTTCAATTTTAAAACACATTTGTAGGAGGGCACTCATTTATCAACTGGTTTCTTTGTTTTAGTTATGACACTAGTACGGGCATAAGACAACTAAGTATTAGTATGTCGACTACCAGCTTGGCTGATAGCGAAGGGGTTGTGTGCATAGATTTTTTTAGTAGTTTTATATTAATAGTAATGTGAGTACGAATTCTGTTAGGCATTCTTATCCACGGGAAGATGGACCACATATGCTTTTCTGTCAATGAACAAACAACAAATGGAAGAACTTTAACACATGAAAACGGTTTCAAAAACTGAATTCTTAAAAGGTTTATCAAAAATCTCAATATCTTTGCATTTTGAGCAAACGAAGACAAAATTTAGATCCTAATAATTAATAATACATGCGATGAAGTCATTATCTAAAAAACGCATCATTTATTTTTATTATGATATTCAGCCTTTTTAAGACGTTATAATGTTGTGATATACGTTACATTTCTGAACATTTATGTTCCTAAGAGCACATTCCAGTATATCTGCTGGACGGCGGGCATCATTTACGTTTTCAAGGTGAATTTATAGTTGGATAGTGTTAATAAATAATACATGCACATAACAAACACACAGGTTGCATTTCGCTGTGTGCTGGTATCTGTGTTAGACGCAATTTCTATTTCATTAAAAATGAAAAAAACTTTCACATAGAATTTTATTGAAAACTAAAATATTTTTCCTGTGATCGTACAGCGGTAGGCACACGTAAAACAATCGGCAGGTGCCATTGTGCCTGCGGACATAGGGTTGGGAACCGCTGAGTTCAAGCATTCACCCATTCATGCGACAAAAGATTTGGAATTTATCTTTCTCATTATAGCATTCTTTATCAGGATAAAAACGTGAACCCTTTGAATTTTTTATTAAATACATAGAAAGAAATTTATTACTAAGAAATGTCTTCAGCTTTCTTTAAGATATATTTCCTGTTCATACTTTTATACATTTTGATAGAAGCAAATTTTTAAACGAACATATAATATATAACATTTGAGCCGAGTTTTATGCATTAGTTTTTAGAAACGTTAACACCATTGCTATAACAATTTAAAATATCTAAAGCAATACATTGCATGCACTAGCAAAGAATGTTCTTCTTTACACTTTTTTAATATTAAATGAAAATATTTTACTAATATCCTTTCACTTACCCAAAAAATTCTCTGATTTCATTTTCGAAGTTAAATGGTCTTTTCTGTCGATAAGCTTCTCCTGACGCATTTTTGTGATCTAAGACTTCTCTATTCCTTCCCTTAATATTGTGATATAAATCTTAAACTCCCTTCATTATGGTAATGTAATATCGATCCCTTTAAATCCCATAAATGAAGACCGCTGACACCTAACATCCCTTAATACCTGTCAGACATGGTAAGGCCCTTTCATTACCTTCGAGAAGCCAAACAAAGTGAGTAAATGTGCTTGTATACCTATAATTTTAGCCTGATATATTGAAAATAATAACTGAAGATTGTTTTAATAATTCTATGTGCTCTGACTTTTAACGTGTTTTCGATTGTTAAAATTACTCTAATATTTTAATCCGAAAGAAATATTTCAAGTTTTCTGACACATATATATCGCATCTTAAATTTACTCCCCTTTTACATTTCAGCATTCTTTTCCCTCTAAAATTCTCAAACCCTGAGTACTAAATTTCAAAGGCAATCTAAGAGCAGGAGAAAAGCTACAAACACTCTATGTGTACGTACTTGCCAACAATATAACCTAATGTTTGTGAAAATACAAGACCATTAAATTAATGAAATTTATATCGCATATTACTGATAGTGGTACAAATAAGCTAAATGGATGTCGTAAATCAGTACTTTGTCTCTCCGCCACGCTGAGCTATGAGAGCCGGTACCCGTCGTGCCATTCAATCATCCAGGTTCTGAATGTAATCTTAGGGAATGGCATTCCATATGGCTTCGACATGACGCCAAAGTTCAGTCCTATTGTGTGCGCCACCAGCTGTATGAGCGAGTCACCGACTGGTGAAATCCTAGACGAGCTCAGTGAGCGACATATCCGGGGAATAAACAGGCCATGGAAGAAGTTAAACTTCTGTGTCCGAAGAAAGGCTTGTTAAATCTGAGATAAATGCTCACCGGCATTATCCTGGTGAAATACAGCGCTCGTAATGCATGGAATAATGCGGAGGACATCTGGCTTCACACTTTCCTTATATAGCCATCACTGCTGAAGTGGCCTTCAGTCTATACAGGATGGATCGACAATTATACCTAATAGATCCCTACGCCAGGATGTCAGGCGTTTGTCCGGTATGACGCTGGATGACACACTGTGGAAGCAGATGTTCTCCTCTGTAACATCTGACACGTACTCTTCTATCATTGTACTCCAGAGTGTAGTGAGATTTACTGGAGAAAACAGTTTGCTGTCATAGGGCATGCCATGCACTGTGTTGCCGTGCCCAATGAAGTTGGAGGCGTCTGTGATTCAGCAACAGATGAATCCTGCATATAAGATGCCTTGCTGCAGAGCGTTCATGCTTCAGCGAACCGTCGAGTGGCAGACAACACAACACCTGTAGCCGTGCTCCAACGGTGTGCAAACACAGGAGAGGATACAGTACGATATGGATACCAGCCATGTGGATGAGGTATCTGTCGTCTCGTGCCGTTGTGCTATTGCGAGTCCAACTGCCATTTCCCTCTCTCTATTTCTTTCAAACACGAATTACTTTTGTAGCAATACGCTACGTGCGGGCAGCGATTGGTTGATACGAAAGTCCCCCTTCTTGTATGCCGACGATATGGCCTCGTTTTAACTCTATTAGTTGTGGGCACGGACCCCTACGCTGTTCACGACGCATACTGAACACTAATTAAACATTCACCGCAGACGGAGGACGATAAACGGATTTCAACACAACTTTATAGTCCTGTATATACACGAAAACAGCAGCCAGTTCTCCTTCCACGCATGCGCAATCACTTTGTAATTCTAATTATTTGCATGCCTTACGTCACTTTACCTTTCCCGTAAGTTCGCGTAATTCCTTCATGTGCTGCAGTTTGTACAAACATTAGTGTATTTTAAAGATACATTTAAGAGAACAGCTTGAACTCCCACAGATTGTTTGAGGAACTGTTCCCAAATGAGAAAATAAATAACTTCGTCATTAAAATTTACATTTCTTGAGAACAATGAATTTTTCATTTAGTTTCGTTTCAGGACATGACTTTTAAATATTTCGAAAATTGAATTAACTTATATTATTTAAATTTACACAACTATTATGTAAGTCTTCAATGCATTAAGTTATTTGGTCATCCTTAAAAGGGTAATTGTTAATTTTAATCAGTACGTATATCATGACCAAAAAGTATATATTTTGAAATATTTCAAAATTAGTGCCATTTATTAAGCCGGGATTGAGATTAATAGAAATAAATTGTAATGCCAAATGTATTATTTATAAATTTAGGTTCCATAACGCATAGATGTTACTCATAGTTTTACTAATATTAGAAAATAATTTATTACAAAGATGTCATTAAAACTATCAAACAATTGTTAACAATTTACTCTCAATAAAATGTGTCAAGATAGTTTAAGAACACATTAGTAATCTCAAAGCGATTCTAATAACATCCATAACATTATTCCGTTAGGAATGCTAAATGCAATAGACAGTAACAAATCGTTTACTAATATCGGTAATTAATATATTATATTTATGTATTTGTCAAAGACGATTCTCTATGAAGTCAATTTGTTTTGACTTATCTATATTGTTTCGCTGGAAATATCCAACGCTGAAATGCTCCAATATACACTGCTGGCCCCCGTAAATGCAACACCCTGAAGGAAGCATGCAAATAACATGAAATTTACAACATGCATTAGCGGAGGTGAGATATGCAAATGATTAGAATTTCAGCGCAGACGCACATCACGCGAGCCTGTGGCGCCACTTCAAAGCGCTATTTAAGGCTTGGAGTTTTCGACGATTTCAAGTTCGGCAATTGTGTTTTTCTTGTATTTTTTTCAAAAAGAAAGATCAATTATGCCTCGTAGTAAACAGCGATCATCGTTTAATCAAGTATCAGAGTTCGACAGCGGAAGGATAGTGGCTTACCGAGAGTCTGGATTATCTTTTAGGGAAATCGGTAGTCGTGTTGGACGAAACCAAACAACTGTAATGCCGAAATGTGACCGTTGGATGCAGGAGGGTACAACGGACTGACGTGTTCGATCGCATCCTCCTCAGTGCACCACTTCACGTGATGGCAGGAAGAACGTTGTGGGCATGGCAGTGACGGATCGCTCAGTCACATCACGAACCATAGCACAGCACATTCAGCCTGTAACGCATCATCCAGTGTCTGCGCGTACCATTCGACGCCGTTTACAGCAGAGGGACCTGTCCGCAAGTCGTCCATTGCTTCGTCTACCCTTGACGTAGAACCACAGACGTCTCCGTCGCCAATGGTGTGATAAAAGAGGGATGTAGACGGCAGAATAGAATGAAATTGTCTTTACTGACGAGTCACGCTTCTGTCTGCAACACCACGATGGTCGGATTCGAGTCTGGAGACACCGTGGAGAGAGGATGCTGAACATTTGCGTTATGCACAGCCACATTGGTCCTGCACTGAGTATTATGCTATGGGGCGATATTGAATATCACTCTCTCACTCCTCTAGTACGCATTGCCAGTAATTTAAACAGCCAGCGCTACATCTCCGAGCTGTTGGAGGCAGTTGTCCTTCCTTTCCTTCAGGGCTTGCTGACAGCTATATTTGAACAAGATAATGCGCAACCACATTTGGCACGCATTGCCAGATTGAATTGCTTTCCTGGCCGGCTCGCTCTCTGGATCTTTCGCCGATAGAAAACATGTGGTCCGTGGTTGCTGAACGATTGACCCAGATTACATCCCAAGCTGCCACACCAGATCATCTTTGGCAACGTGTGGAAGCTGCTTGATCTGCTGTACCCCAAGAACACATCCAAAGTCTCTTTGAAGCGTGTGGCAGCGATCTCCAACAATGGTGGCTACTCTGGCTACTGATTGTGGAAGAAACCACACTTCACAGAAGTCTGTAAATTTAATCATTTGATACTTGGTCAACACGATATCTACTAAATATGTTTTGTTGTGATATCTCTTGTCTTTCTTGGTGTTGCAATTTGGATGGCCAGCAGTGTATAATCATCTTTCCTTATTAGATACAGAGAAATTTCAAACATTTTAGCTACGTAACTTCATATTGTTCTTAGAAATTTATTCCTATTTCATTCAAATAAAGAAGGTTCCAATAGCATTGATTGTCATTTATTTGAACCTTTGCATTTGAAGTGAAAAGAAAGGTGTTAGGAAGAGTTCTGCATCGGAAAAATTCGAAATTGCGTAAATAATATTTAAAATGGAAATGTGATGTTTTTAAGAATAAAGCAGAAACACATTTTCGCATATACTTAACAAGTATTTATAAGATTTAAGATTTAAATTATTGAGACAGCTCTAATAAATCTGAAATTATTAACTATGTAGTGATTACTCTATTTACTTTATATTATTTCAAGCTTTAGAATTCATAAGTTATTTTCTCTTTCCTTCCAGCATACCTTCGTGCTGTAACGGTAGCACACTCGGTATTTGAGAGTACTAAGTTCGAGTCCCGGCGAGGGCACTGCACATTTTTCACGTCCCCTTCTTCAAAACAACCGAACGTCTCTATAGTGGCTCCCGATTTAAAGGGTGGTGAACATTTCGTCACCAGCAGGATTTGGCAATTGGGTCCCATAATCACCAGTCGCCCTTTAAAAGGGAAAGCATATTTTCTCCCTCCTCCAAGATGCCTTCGTGGTGTAACGGTAGCCCACTGGACACGTCTAATCGAGAGCTAATCGAGATATCTTTTCTATATTTTTCACTTTTTAATGAAGATGCTTTGAATTTCTATGCATTTTTGCCTTGCCGCGACGTCAGAACTGAATTAATTGAATGAGAAATACTGGGTGATCTTTTTTAAAGTGACACTGTTTGGAGCGCCTGTAGCGCGATCTAAGAGCCGAAATGGCACCGAACTTGGTATTTAGACTAATCAAGACATGGGAAAAAGGATTCCGGGAAAAAACATTAGTTCCAAAAATTGCCGCTAGGGCATTTTGTGGCACTGCTGTAGCTTACAGTAACGAGAATTAGCATAAAACACGGGTATCAAAGAAAAATGCAAATGTTGTGCGATGACAGCGCCAGTAATAGGGGCTCTAAAAGCAAGTAGTAGACAGCTCCGGCAAAAAATCTCAACTGAAGTAAACGAGCTTTAGTGGACATGCCTCTCCCGTTACCGGAACGTGCGTTACTGGTGAAGCTGTATTTCATGAATCAATGTAATGCATCCGCAGCTCTTCGGGAATTTCGAACCAGAAAAAAGTACGAAAGGGGCCTTTATCGCTGAATGGTCTTAAGAAAATGATTAAGAAGTTCGCGGAAACGAGGTCACTGACCATTCGCGCTGGGAGAGGACGTAAACCAGTATCAGAAGATGTAATAACTGATATGGCAACTGCAATTGTCGAAGGATCGCAGGGAACCATTGCTGGTACTAACAGCGCCCGGGTAGTAGCTCGACAACTGGACATGAATTATTCCACGGTATGGAAAGTTTTGCGGCGCGTTATTGGATTTTACTCCTACAAAATCAGCCGCTTGCACGAACTGAAACCAAGTGATTATGATAAAGGAGTGACATTCGCTCAATCGTTTCTTGCCAGGGTGGAAATTGATGATGCTTTCCCATGGCACCTTCTGTGGGGCGATGAGTGCCATTTTTATCTCAATGGGTCCGTAAACACACAAAATAGCCGCATTTGGGCTTCTGAGCAGCTCCACACCATGCATGAAATCCCATTTAATTCCCCAAAAGTCACTGTTCGGTGTGGTTTCACAGCCGAATTCGTAATTGGACCATTCTTTTTTGAGACCATCACACCGACAGGACCCCAGACGTGCACCATAAATGCAGAAAGGTACCACGAAATGCTGCAAACGTTTGTTATTCGACAACTTCAGCAAAGAAACCTTCTTCAACAGACAATCTTTATGCAGAATGGTGCTCCGCCACACATGAGTAATAAGGTAAAGCAGCTGTTGCGCCAAAAGTACACCGATCATAAGTCGCAGTTTTCCAATTGCATGGCCGCCTCGTTCCCCTGACCTCAAGCCATGCGATTTTTGGCTCTGGCGTTATTTGAAATCTCAAGTTTATGTTCGTGGAGTATCAAATTTGTTTATTCTAAGGGACAACATAAAAAAGACAGTGTGGAATATTCCTCGTGATATGTTACATACGGCTATGGAGAACGTTGTGCACAGAATGCAGGGTGTTATTTCTGAGAACGGTGCTCACATTGAATGTGGTCTAATTGAACGTACGCCAATTTATGGAACTAAATTTTTTTTCACGGAATGCTTTTTCCCATGTCTTGATTAGTCTAAATACCAAGTTTGGTGCCATTTCGGCTATTCGATCACCAGCAGGATTTGGCGATTGGGTTCCATAATCACCAGTCGCCGTTTAAAAGGGAGAGTATTCGATACTTTTTATACGGAGGGAGAGTACTCGATCCGAAATGCCAATTCGGCATTTCGGATCGAGCTACAAAGCGCTCCAAACACTGTCACCTTAAAAAAGATCACTCTGTATATCTCTAATGAAATTCGAGGAAATAACGAAATGCAGCAAAAAATGCGTGTAATTTAATAAGCCGTATTAGTAAATTATAATGTGCACATCAGAATTTTTAAAGCTCTGTTTTGCATTGTATTTTGCAGGATTCATTCTCCATCGCTGTTACGATTCTGCTTAAAAATAGTTACTTTATATGGAACTGAACAGCTATCATATTTTATTTTCCAAGTTGGTAATTTCCAAAAGCATTTCTCACACCCAAATTGACTTCGTTCAAACAATGTCTATCTGCATTGGGGCCCACCAGCGGCCGAGGGGTAAAGACGCTGAACACTGGTAGTTCGGTTCGAGGTTCGAATCCCGCGAACGGGCTGGCTGTATGGGAGTATTCGTGGTTTTCCCCATGTGTAACGTGTATACGAGCGAGTTTCCCTTAGAAAGCCCTCCACGAAGGCATCCCTCCCTTTAGGCAGATAGCCCTCGTGTGCTTTGCCGTAATTGAATAACCTAACTTAACCTAACCTATCTGCATTGACACATCATTTTAATACCTATCCCTCGCTCCCTATTTATTTCGTTTATTTTTAATTATGGCAAAACACTCGAGAACTACATGCCTAAAGATAGGGATGCCTTCGTGGAGGACGTTTTAAGGGAAATTTGGTCTTAGGCATGTTAACCTGGGAAAATTACGGAAAAAACCATGGAGCCAGCCCATTCGAACATCGGACCGAACTACCAGTGTTCAGCGTGTTTTACCGCTCGACCGATAGTGGCTTTGCTCTGGTATATTGCCTTCAATTAAGCAGCAGTGGTGCTCTGTGGCTACATTACCACTAGTTAATGAATATTGGATAAAAAATGCTGCACAGTCGTCTAGTAAGTGCAGTATTCATCTTTTCTAAGGATTGTACATAATTGTAAGGATAAGTACTGTATTTTTTTAGTATTATATTTGCAATAGTAAATGTATAGTGTGAATGTTATGAGCACGCATTCCAAAATTTGTTTCACTAGAAAATAATCCCTACTCACATTTATGTTTTCGGAATTTTTTTAACTTCTGATCTGTAACAAAATACTAAATTACCGATCTCAGAACGTAAGTTCCGGAAATTAAAAAGAATAAAATTTATGTTACAGTAACTGTTCCAGTTTCGTTTTATATTATTCCTCAATATTTTCTCCGTTGCCTTTTTGTTTCTCCAGTGAAAATTCATTCCTAGTTTGGCAGTGTGAAAGTTACAGCTCTCAACTGAAGTACATAACTAGTGATCGGGGAATACACATTTGTCTACAGTAGTTGCTCATGGAATTCCCGGATACTTAAATCAATTTAGTATCTTCCGTAACCCTGGCTTTTCCAGCATAAAAACCGCGGTATGCGTTAAGTCCTCTGTTTACCGCAGGTGGTGCTATGAATCTTACGCAGAAGCGAAGCATTAATTTCATTAATTAATTAACTTAAGGACTCGGAGGGAAAAAAAGTTAAGCTCGTGTCGCGAAAGAAATCGTTTTACCGATAAATTTTCTCCAGGCTTAACGAAAGAAAAAAATAAGTTAACGTTTCAACGAAATTAAGTGCTTACTTAATTCTGCCTAACTGGGCACGCTACTGGGTTGATGGCTCTTCGCTAAATGCAAGACGAGCTCCATATTTTCGTCGCTTAAAAGAGTTAGGATGACACAGCAGAATGCGCTTGCAAAAATAAATGAGTTTTGTGCTGCCGTAATGGTATTCTGCTTCAACAAACTTCATACTTTGTACAGTTTCATTTGTAACTTTTACGGCGATCCGAGGAATAAAAAATACGAAATGCAAATGTCTCTTTTTGTAATTCTAGGTTTTGCCAAAAGCTTAATAAGTTCCAGGTATGCAAATCTGATTCACGCGGTCA
This sequence comes from Stegodyphus mimosarum, assembly GCA_000611955.2. Taxonomy (NCBI): domain Eukaryota; kingdom Metazoa; phylum Arthropoda; class Arachnida; order Araneae; family Eresidae; genus Stegodyphus; species Stegodyphus mimosarum. The sequence goes on from KK120327.1 coordinate 371,195, forward strand.
GTGTTCTGCTAAATTAACTTCGAATCCACTTTAATTTAAATAAATAATTATCAGAACGAGAAATTAAGCTTATTACAGCATGTTTTGTAAAAGATACCTATTTATTTTAACATTTGTTTCCATTCTGCATTAGAAAAACATTTTGAGCTTAACTGAACTGCGTGCGATTCAAGTTTTCTCCCACCCTTTTTCTTTTTATAAATAATTCGACACAAAACTCAGCATAATGCAACACAAAACTTAATAAAGTTACAGGAGTTAAAAATGCAGCGGAATTGCTTCTTTGTATCTGCAGCAAGCGTATGTATAGCAAATAACTTTGAAAAATTTAATGAGCTAACAAGCGTTGGAAAAATTCATGAATTTCAAACTTTGATCTTGTTTCAGGCAAAGTGGCACAGAAACTTAAGAAACTAAATGAAGAATAAATTTTAAAAAATCTGAAAGCTTTCAGATTTCATATTACGCAAAAAGGGGCGTTCTTTTCAGGGAGGATTTAAATCGGGATTTGAAAAGCGATACAGATATTCAAAAAGTCAATCGACGAAAAATACCGTTAGACAATGTAATGTCTTTGTGTTGCGCTCAACCAGTATAATGGTTCGCGTTACTGACTGCCGTGCCGAAGGGCTAGGGTTCGAATCGCGGAGAAGGCATGTATGTTTGTAAATGTATAGTGTCGGAGCGGCATAGCGGTAATCTAAATATACGGTGAGCCGAATGTTCTCTTGAGTTGTTCGTGGTAGGGGAAGATGGTTGATAGAGCCTCGGACCCGTCCCCCCCAAGGAGGCTTCATCAAAATTGGGGGCGGAAGAGAGCTAAATCGCATTGTCACCTGTAAGGTGCTCGAGGCTGTTGCCAACGACAGACGTAATCTTGTGATCCTTGCCAAGAGGAATTTCGTGGGCTTGGGCTGACTGTAGCTGAGACAAATGAGCATCAGCAACAACAACGTCTTTGCTTTGTTACGCTACCAACATAATACTAATAACAAATATAAAGAAATTGAGGATGCACGCGATGCTAAAGTTAATAGAACGCTTTGGAATCTTCGAGTTTAAAAGTCAGTTGGCAAAGTTTTACAAAATATAAAGTAGATAATAAAAATTTGGGCTTCCAGATGCCATATTCGAGTGGAGGACTACGTTATTCAGAATTTGATGTTTTTAAGTACCATTGTTTTTTTTTTCACAATGCGAGAAACGTATATACATCCATGCGGATTCCTCAATATTGAATTTCTTTAAATATAATCCGAGGCTCTAATATTTGGTGGAAATAATTTGAAAAGTGAAACGCCCAGCTCTTCTGCACTAAAAAAATCTGCCTACATTTGGACGAATATCGCGACTTAGAAAATGAGAATCGAGACAACACAGCAGCAATAATGAACAAAAGTAAAAAAACAAACTAGCCGCCCAGACGGGAAAGTTGGTAACGGCACTGGCTGTCATACCCAAGGGCCAGGTAATGAATTCTGGAGAAGGCATAGATAGTGTTATGAATGGCGCAGCTGCGGTAAGATAGCTTCCCTGCGAAGCGGGTTTAGGATTGCCAGAAAGTGGCAAGGGAAGGCATGGTTGTCAGATTTGGCGGGTAATCGCCCATTTAGCGACATCTGGTGACAAAATAGGCGATATGCCATAGACGGAACGAGAGCATTCTAGAACTAATTCTTACCAGTTTTCCCGAGAATGTTCCCGAAGACATGTCAAAAGCTATATATACCCTCCCTCTAAGCCGATTAGGAGAATATCTAGTGTATGTTGAGTTCAGTAGTAGGGTCTTAAATTTAATGATTATCTCGAGAACGATCGAACGAGTCGGAAGATTTACGTTAGTGCTTTGCCGTGAAGCTGTCTTCACCATTATGGCCTGATAGCCTGAAGGTTGTGCTGCTGATTATTTCAGCGAGTTTTCCGAAGGCTGTAAACGTATCTTTGGAAACTTCCTATGCAATAATGACTAATAAATTGTGTTTTGATTCTTCATTAATTGTTGCCATTAATCACTTCAAATCCACGAAACTCAACAATATTTTTGAAGCGTCTGTGCGACTTGGGAGCATTCAGATCATGCAGCGAGCCGAATGCTCTCTCTCTGGTATTAGGGAAACGGTTACTCTCCGCACCGGGGTCCTTACATTCGAAACTGGTGCCAAATTGGTCACTGTCGGACTGTCATCTATATGGTGCTCAAGACACTGGCCAACGACATAACCTAGAATTTCCTTTTCACGATAATAATTCTTGGGCTTGTTTCCATTACATCAGGCAAGTGAGATTAGTAACAAAAATAATGAACTTATAAATTTGTGACACGGTCTCTGAATTTAATAAATTAGTTACATGAATTAATTTAATTAACAGATGTAAAATCTGAAGTGTTCTTTTTCTGTTGAGATTCATTATTCCTTTCTTAAAAACAGTTTAACTTTTAGAGCCTTTTTAATTTTATTTTTAAGAAATGTTATACCAATTTATAAAAAAGCTTCTTTAAACATGCTATTTAAACAAGGAAACACTTAAAATCGTGAAAAAAAGTTTTATTAAAGAATAATTTATTAAAAAATCTGCTAAATGCGTGTTTGTGCTTCGGTTTAATGAACGTTCTTTATGTTCAGTACATTATGCATTTTTAGTTAAAGGAGAAATAAAAAATGAGCAAGGCCCTAGCTGGCATTCGAAACACGGACCTCTCGAATACGCGCCGAGCGTACTGACCACTACACCACTTAAGGCATGCGAAGAAAGCGGGAGAAATACCTTATATACTTCCCCTTTTAAAGGTCGACTTGGTATTAAGGCCCCGATCGCCAAAGCCTGGTGATGGAGAATCATTAACCACCACCTTTTAGTTCGGGCGCCACTATATAGACATTAATTTTGGTTAGTAGGAAAGATGAAACATGTGCAGTGTCTCCGCCGGGAACCGAAACACGGACCTCTCGAATAGACGCCGAGCGTGTTAACCACTACACCACGAATACATGCGAAGAAGGCGGGAGAAACACCTTATAAATTAATATCTAGATTGATCTTTTAAACCATTCCTCTGCACTTATTAAATTATGGGGTAATTTGTCTATATCGTAACAAAGTCAAGCGCATATTATTTTCATGTTTATATTATGGAATAGTATGAACTTCGTATAGTCTATATATTTATATTATTAATGCTTCTTTACAGCACTTTTTCTGAACTCTATTCAACTACAATTAAAATAACTATATTATCCCAAATATTATATGTTCATAATATGGCTTTCATTACATGAATTTTATCATTCAGAGATCATTAGTCATAGAACTATGACTATGTGTGCATAAATTAAATGTATGCATGAATACTGCATACAAATAAAACGCTTTAAAAAGAAACATAAAATTTCCTTAGATTGCAAGTTTTGTTTATTTAGAATTAATTGCAAATAAATTTAATTCAAAAAATAAATATTGTGCGCGAGTTCTGAAGAAAACAACTCGAATCTGTTTACAAGAGCATCGAAGGTAACACCAAAATAATAATTCAAAACATTTTACAGATGCATCAACACCTTCCATAACAACAGCGAATAAACTAAAAACATGGTAAAGAAAACGAAAACTAAATTACTAGTACCTTTATTACTTCTCATTTTTCTGATGAGAAAAATATTTCAAAAGAATCTTATCAAAGCTGTTCATCTGTTATTTAGTACTCCCCTTCATATATTAAAAACTGGTAGGCGTTTTTTTTTATTTTGATGTTAACTGATGGTGGCTTTTAGGGAAACTTTAATTGAAAATAATGTTGATGAAAGCAATAATTTTAACTTTCTCAAAAATGGGGAATGTTTTCTGCATACTTACAGTAAATAATGAAGCAAATTTTGCAGAAAGGATTTGCCAGATTTGTTTTTCATTTAATGTTGCAAGAAATTTTTCAGGTTTTTCTCTGTATTTAACGTTAACAAATGAATAATGCTCGAAAGGACATATTAGTCATATTTTCCAAAATACTAAAGAAACTTATTCTTTAAGAAAAAATAAATAGTTTTGTAATACGTTATTAAAATACGTTTCTCTTAGAAATCTCTTCCAAATATTAGTTAAAAAAAGCAGTATTTCTTCTGTTTTACTCGCGCCTTAATGTTTACCTCGAAATTTATTTTTAAAACATTAGAAGAGATTCACTGTAAATGGTAAAATTGCTTTTGCGTATGGGATTTATTTTAAAATTTTGCTTTCATTTCCTAATACGCCTTTATCTTTTATCATACAAAAAGGATGTAGAATAAGCCTTTGTTATTTAAGGTATTGGCTTGTTATTATTGTTTTTAGAATTATAACTAAAATAGGTTTTAGTTATAATTCTAAAATGATTTTTTCTTTTAATTTACATTTTATGATTACGTAAAATGCAGAACGTGGGAAAACATTAAAGAAAACTTCTATAAATACTTCTATTTTGAAACATAAAAATAGAAAAAACACACGATGAAAATTCCAAACACGCAAAATAGAGTAACGCAAAAAAACACATCTCCGTATTAATATTTAATAGAACTCATAATGATTGAAAAGGCATTATTTTAAGAACAGATTGTCCTTATTATTACAGCATATTTGTTCTACAACAGTGATTCCTAACGCCCCTTTTTTTTGTCGCGGCACAATTTTATCGATTTCAAAATTTGGCGGCACACAAAGAAAAAGATAAGTTTAAAAGTTGTTTATTTATCTATAATACAATGTGTAAAATAGTTTATGATAATAATTTTGAATTTAAAAAAAATAATATGTACTACAAAAACAGAAGTACGTTTATTAAGGGATTAATTACAAATTAAAAATAAGAATATTTTTAATGAGAAATTTTGTCAGGACTGAGTGTTCGGTGCATATTCTTGGCAAACATCTTCGTGAGAGCTTAAAGTCCTGATCTGGAACAGGGAGCTGAATGCAGCTATGTTATGTGGTAGAAAACTGTGATTAAGTGGTAGAAGAACTGCACTTGCAAGGGATTTAAAATCCTCTTTTATTAAATCACAATTATTTACAACCACTTCCCAACCAGGGAGGGATACAGAAAGTAGAGATCGCACTTGGGTCTAAAATAAAAGAATCAAATAATTTTAAACAAAGCTAAATAGAAATTAGTACGTTGCAGAATTAGTACGTTATAATTAGTACGTTATTACAAATTAGTACGTTATAGAAATTATCGTTGCTCACAGAGCTATAACGCGAGGTTGGCCTTTAAACTAAATGGTGCGTAGCAAGATTTAACTAATACTTGGAATTACTTCAATAAGCAATCATGTAAAAGCGCTACGGCTTAGAATTTAAATGCTAGCTAGTCAGGGGAACGTTGAATAGAGTGGCCGTGGTCTGAGACTCAAAGATCTCTCACACTGAGAGGTCAAATATAATTTGGCTCCACTTCAAATTAGCATAAAGCTGAAACGAGCGCTTCTTCTAACGGGAAGTTGAAATGAGTACAGATACAAAAGGAAAAATTAAAATAAAACTTTGTTAGTTTAACTAAAACCTTACAATTTGAGCTTGATGTTTTTTGATAATTTCATTTATATTCGGTCGTAAAAATGACAATGCTACTCACGTATCGTCTTCTACATTTAACAGTCTCGATCTTTTATTCGTCTTTATATTGAATTATACTGAAACCCGAATTCACACAAATAAGATGTATAAAATTTTAATAATATTTTTAAAGCTTTTTTTACCATAATGGGATAATCGCGTCTAGTGTTAATCCAAAATGAATTAATTGATTCTTGAATTCAAAATGAATGAATGGTTCAAAATTAATTAATTGATTATTTGTTTAAGTTTTGTGATAGTCGTTCGTTTCCATCTGGGTGCGTGCATTTTGTTATGATAGAATGCATTTGGCGGTGATCTTCTTTCATTTGTGTTACCATACATTTTTTTTATATTCGCTATGTTATTTATTTCTTATACGAAGCAAACGAAGTATTGTAATCTCGAAATTATTCGGTTGTCAAATTTCAATGGTAATATCCGGACCATGTTCAACGGAATTTCCACCGTTTCCGAATGTCTCTTCTGTATTCTTTTACGTAATGTCCATATATAGGGACAGAATAGGGGACATTTATTTTAAAACGGATTGTAAAAATGGACTGAAAATGGATTTTTTGTGATGTTGGTACGTACGTATATACTTATATATTTCGCATAACTCAAAAAGGATCAGCCGGATAGAGCTGAAATTTCGTATATGAGACTGCTACAAAATCTAGTTGTGCAACATCCTTTTTTATTGTAAGCGGCAGCACCAAAAGCCTATATATATATATATATATATATTGTGCCATGATGATGTGATGGAGTCGTAGCTCAAAGTAACAAAC
>KK120327.1:390363-432139 GCA_000611955.2 Stegodyphus mimosarum
TTTTTAAATATTTTTATAAATTTTCCGAAAAACGTTTTGTATTATAAGCTGTAAAAGTTTAACATCCTCTTAAAGTACAAAAAAATTCAGACTGTTTTTTTATTTAAAGTTTTCTAAGATATACAGGGAATTGGATATTAGCGCGTTTCCAAATTTGGCATCTTTTTTTTTTTGAGCGATAATAACGTCAAATGTAGTTTACGCATTTTGTTAAAATTATTTCAAAGTATGAACGATGACTTTTTTTTCCGCTCGTCTGCAATGCAAAAAAGGAATGGAAACATAGGTTGCTATAAATTAAGAAGTACGCCAAGTAAAGTGTTCTTGGCGCACACTGAAAAAAATACGCCAAGATAAATTTTTGAATTTCTCGGGAAACTGCGCCCCAAATTTTACAAAGTTTAATATTTAGGCATAATTTGAATCGTATAACTTAAATATGGAAAAAAATATCATGTCATTTCAGAAAAAGTCCTATTTTGTACCAAAATACATATATTAGAATAATGCTATATATAAATCTGATATATAACCTAAATGCGCTTTCGAGCCATCAAAAACTCAATTTGAATTTCGTCAATCGGCCCAGTAGAACGGGAGATATAGAACTGTCCCACCTTTTTTTCGCAATGTATATATATACTAGAAAATTTACCGGCGCAAATTAAAACAGCCATCGTGAAATGCGTTGGTTATCAAGTATAATAGCTAAGGATCCATTTCTTTCGGTACATGTAATGATATACTGCATCGAAATGAAGCTATCCATAATAACACTATCTAATGGGTATTAATTTCACGAGCGGGGAGTTTTATAAATGGCATATATCTAGATGTACCAAAAAATAAACTGATTTCTTCCGCAGCGATATAACCTAATAATAGTAATTTTTATTCAGAGCTGCGCCTCACATGCACTCAGCTGCAAAAAATAATGATAACTTTCGCTAGCTATGTGACCATAATGACACTGCATTCTGTTTCAGATATCCCACAGCGGTGTTGTTTCAGCAATTGACACAATGATCCATACACTGTCGTTAATATGATAAAGGTGAAGCGGTCATGGTTTACGAGACCTGCTAATGGATTTTTTTTCTCCTTCGTCGGAGGAAAAACGTGGTAAAAATATTTTGCCCGCAAAGGTTCACAATGAAATATCTGTATTTTCATGCCGCATAATTAAAAACTAAATTGTTTGCGATTTGGCATTTTATGTTTCTGATTTTAACCTGAAAGCTTTCACTAAGGGAATTGTGCGCTGGTTCATGTAATATATCTCTATAAAAAGGGTTTTTTACCCAGAATAAAAACAGCATGTATTTCTGATAGGAAAAAATGGAAAAAAAACCTTTTATCTTTTATTTTTGAATTTATGAAAGACAAAAATGTAAACATTATCGTCGTCGCTATGTGATACTGGAATCAAATGCCGCACATTTCTATTTATTTCATAAAAATTACATTTAAAATTCGTAAATTATTGACTCAGTTTAAGCTGAGAGAAATAAAAGTATGAAGTTCAAATATTGTTTGGAATTTCTTAAAAATAAGCTCAAGTTTGTAACATATTTTTCTCTTTTTAAGGAACATTAAAAATAGATGAGTGATGAATTCGAAATTTTCTTGAATTCGTTTGCTAAGATATTTTCTTAATTTTTTCTAATCTTTCAGGGCAGTATCATATATATATATATATATATGAAATGGCACCAGTGGAAAGAATTTAAATTGCATCCCCTCTAAAATATTTAAATTATGCTTATCTCTTTTTCTTTATCTGGTTTCAGAGACATAAATGTTTTGTAACCGACCTCATTCAAAGAGTTTTTTTTTTTTTTAATGTTTGTTATAGTTCTGAAATGATAAGATTTGTATTGGATTGCGCCCGCACTTAAATATAATCTCTAGAAAAGTGATAAAAAAATTCATCATTTTGTGAAGTTTACTCTAAAAACTTAAACTTTTACATCGAAATTAACAAAAACGTCAGTCATCACTTATAAGAAAAGAGCAATGATAAAAACATATTTTTGATTTATGTGCATTAACCATAAGCCTGCAGTGAAAAAGAATGACTGGAAAATATTGATTCACGAGTAGTGTATGTTATACGTTACTCAATACGATAGTCAATACACAAAAATTTTAAACAAGCATATCCTGGTGAAGAAAAATAATTTTAAAAAATCCGCAAAATTTCAGGTCTCGGGCTGTGGGGATAAAAATGTTGTTTTTCGTACAGTGTTGCCATTTACTCGCTTTGAAATCTTTTAGTTTTGTAATGAAAAATTCGTTGAAGTGTTATAAAATGTAAAATCAATAATAAAGCAAATTTCATATTCAAATTAGAGCTTCCACATGCCCATATGCTATGGAAAATTACGTTATTCAAATTTTGATGGCTCTAGGTACCGCTGTTTTATCACAGTGCGAGAAACATACATACATTCATGCAGATTTTTCATTATTTAATTTCTTTAACTATAATACAGGGCGATAATATTTGGTGGCAACAGTTTGAAAAGTCATTCGCCGTTTATCGATTTCAACGCAAAATGCAAAAACGAAATCAGTAGTCTTTCTGAGCAAATTGCCCTTTGGACTAAAAATTAAAATTCTATAAGTCTATGTTTTAACTCTTAATCTCTACACCATGCATAATAACATACAAACTATATGTGCAAAATTTCAGGTGATTCTATAAGGAAATTTTAGAATTAACTTGGTTGTTATGAACATAAATCATAAAAAAAAGATTTATCAAAAATCGCATTTAAAGTTCTCAGATAAACACTACTTGAAAGATATACATAATATTGAAAGCTGCCAAAAGAAAATGAGAAAATTCATAATAAAAATACTTTGACAGATTCTCCAGACTAATTAAAATGCTTAAAAATATTTCCTTAACAAATAACATTAAAAAGGGCGAAAACTGCATTTTTATTTAGTCTTTTAAACTTCCACTTTGGCTGTGGCAAACAATCACTTCCGGTTAGTTGTCTCTAAAAAAAACTGGTATATCTCCTCTTCTTATAAATATATCAAGAAAAGAAAGAAAAATTGTTTTTGATAGCTAAGGGCTTTGCCTTTAAAAATGTGAAATAAAAAAAAATTGAGATTTTTAGGCAAAATCGGTTTTTTGAACGAAGTCGGTTACCTTAATATATAAACATCAATATTAATGCAAAATTATCAATTAGTTAAATTGCAACTTTTCCAAGTTGAGTGCAAGCGTTCCTTAGAAGGTTAAAGAATCTACAAAATCAAAAATCTTCGTGGTTTAGCTGTATTCATTGTCCCTTACAAATCTAAATCTGTGCCCGTGCATTGCCATAGGTGTCAAACATACAGGCACACACGGGTACGTTGTCACTATACAGCACGATGCATGAAATGTGCAAAGCAACACGAAACATACACTTGTACTCAGAAAAAAAGATGGTCAAAAGCCTGAATTTTGTGCACTCTGTGGTGGAGATCATGTTTATATGTACAAAGGTTGCGCTAAACGCGCTAAAAATATCTTTAAAGCGATAGAAGTTGCCAAAGCTAAAAACGAAGCTTCAGAAAGGAATAATTTCCGACTTGCGGAATCAGAATTTCCTGCGTTTACCGAATACAAAAGAACAGAACATCCCAGACACCTCTTCAGCTAGGTTCATGAAAAAGCAAGAACCAGAAAAAGAAAATGATATATCCTTTTTCACCTGGATAAAAATTCACATGCGAAAAGCCAAAGAATTTTTCGTAAAATGTAAATGTGCAAAATCCGTTATGGACAAACTCGAAGTTGCAATTGCTGCCTTTGATTATTTTTCGAATCTCGACTTGAAATTCTAGTTTCCTACAGCTGCACTAAGTTACGTGGTCTTTCCTAAGCCTGCTTCCACGACTCAACGCACCGTTCAGCGAGATTTTGACTGTTTATTGCGTACTTTACCTAAATTCATGAACTTTCATCTTCCTTATTCCGCCTCCGTGCGACTATGTTGACCATGAAAAATGAAGGTTTAAGTTAGTAGAATTTTGAAGAAATTAGGCAAGACTGGATTGGAACTGAAGTCATTGACTAAACAGGATAAATTTTTGTGAATGTGAAAAGCTTCAAGAAAATCCAATTCCTTAAAGGTTACCCCAATTACATAGACTTAGCATTGGAAAAGTCATGTGTGCGTGACGGCGGTTCAAATTCAGATGCAAGCAAACCGCTTCTACTGCAAGCAGGGGTCTGTCGGCCGCACTTTTAACGCTCTATCTTTATTAGCAAAAATTTTTCCCTTTTACACACTTTCAGAATCCTCCCGTAGACTTAGCATTATGGCAATTTTCAACTCTAGGTAACTCGGGTCGATTTTGGCCTAGTGACAAAACTTTTATACTCTGGTGACAGCCCTCGAGGAGAGGAAGACCGTGGTGGTATTTAGTTTTTAATCGGGTGAAATATTTTTTTGACCCTCAATTTTGGAACCCTGCCACGGACCCCCTGGTCTACCTAGAGTCTTGCTTCGTGCGCGATTCGACAGCTCTTGGGCCACAGACTACGCATATAAACTTTGGTGAAAATCGAATCGGTAGATCCTGAGATCTGAGTTCTCGGTTTTTTGGGGTTGGAGGCCTCAGGGGGACCCCCCATGGTGACACCCAAATTTTTCCTATGGAAAAATCGCAAAAAATTTTTGAATCAGGAAAAACGAAACCGCATCTAAATCGGAGCACCACAGCCCGGGTTATAAGGGGGTCGAAATGTTTGCCAAATAGCTTATGTTAAAGGTTCCCCCATTACATAGACTTAGCATTGGAAAAGTCATGTGTGCGTGACGGCGGTTCAAATTCAGATGCAAGCAAATCGCTTCTACTGCAAGCGTGTCCCTGGGGGCTCTGTCGATGGCCGCACTTTCAACGCTCTATCTTTATTAGCAAAAATTTTACCCTTTTACACACTTTCAGAATCCTCCCGTAGAATTAGCATTATGGCAATTTTCAACTCTAGGTAACTCGGGTCGATTTTGGCCTAGAGACAAAACTTTTATACTCTGGTGATAGCGCTCGAGGAGAGGAAGACCGTGGTGGTATTTAGTTTTTAATCGGGTGAAATATTTTTTTGACCCCCAAATTTGGACTCGTGACACGGACCCCCTGGTCGACCTAGAGACGTGCTTCGTGCGCGGTTCGAGAGCTCTTGGGCCACAGTCTACGCATATAAATTTTGGTGAAAATCGAATCGGTAGATCCTGAGATCTGAGTTCTCGGTTTTTTGGGGTTGGAGGCCTCAGGGGGACCCCCCATGGTGACCCCCAAATTTTTCTTATGAAAAAATCGCAAAAAATTTTTGATTCATGAAAAACGAAACCGCATCTAAATCGGAGCACCACAGCCCGGGTTATAAGGGGCTCGAAATGTTTGCCATAGAGCCTGTGCAAAATCTCCCCCCATTACATAGACTTAGCATTGGAAAAGTCATGTGTGCGTGACGGCGGTTCTAATTCAGATGCAAGCAAACCGCTTCTACTGCAAGCGTGTCCCTGGGGGGTCTGTCGATGGCCGCACTTTCAACGCTCTATCTTTATTAGCAAAAATTTTACCCTTTTACACACTTTCAGAATCCTCCCGTAGACTTAGCATTATGGCAATTTTCAACTCTAGGTAACTCGGGTCGATTTTGGCCTAGAGACAAAACTTTTATACTCTGGTGATAGCGCTCGAGGAGAGGAAGACCGTGGTGGTATTTAGTTTTTAATCGGGTGAAATATTTTTTTGACCCCCAATTTTGGACCCCTGCCACGGACCCCCTGGTCGACCTAGAGACGTGCTTCGTGCGCGGTTCGAGAGCTCTTGGGCCACAGTCTATGCATATAAATTTTGGTGAAAATCGAATCGTTAGATCCTGAGATCTGAGTTCTCGGTTCTTTGGGGTTGGAGGCCTCAGGGGGACCCCCCATGGTGACACCCAAATTTTTCCTATGGAAAAATCGCAAAAAATTTTTGAATCAGGAAAAACGAAACCGCATCTAAATCGGAGCACCACAGCCCGGGTTATAAGGGGGTCGAAATGTTTGCCAAATAGCTTATGTTAAAGGTTCCCCCATTACATAACTTAGCATTGGAAAAGTCATGTGTGCGTGACGGCGGTTCAAATTCAGATGCAAGCAAACCGCTTCTACTGCAAGCGTGTCCCTGGGGGGTTTTTCGATGGCCGCACTTTCAACGCTCTATCTATATTAGCAAAAATTTTACCCATTTACACACTTTCAGCATTATGCAGACTTAGCATTATGGCAATTTTCAACTCTAGGTATTTCGGGTCGATTTTGGCCTACAGACAAAACTTTTATACTCTGGTGATAGCGCTCGAGGAGAGGAAGACCGTGGTGTTATTTAGTTTTTAATTCGGTTTAATATTTTTTGACCCCCAAATTTGGACCCCTGCCACAGACCCCCTGGTCGACCTAGAGACGTGATTCCTGCGCGGTTCGAGAACTCTTGGCCACAGTCTACGCATATAAATTTTGGTGAAAATCGAATCGGTAGATCCTGAGATCTGAGTTCTCGGTTTTTTGGGGTTGGAGGCCTCAGGGGGACCCCGCATGGTGACACCCAAATTTTTCTTATGAAAAATCGCAAAAAAAGTTTCATTCATGAAAAACGAAACCGCATCTAAATCGGAGCACCGCAGTCCGGGTTATAAGGGGGTCGAAATGTTTGCCATATAGCCTATGTTAAAGGTTCCCCCATTACATAACTTAGCATTAGAAAAGTCATGTGTGCGTGACGGCGGTTCAAATTCAGATGCAAGCAAACCGCTTCTACTGCAAGCGTGTCCCTGGGGGGTCTGTCGATGGCCGCACTTTCAACGCTCTATCTTTATTAGCAAAAATTTTACCCTTTTACACACTTTCAGAATCCTCCCGTAGACTTAGCATTATGGCAATTTTCAACTCTAGGTAACTCGGGTCGATTTTGGCCTAGAGACAAAACTTTTATACTCTGGTGATAGCGCTCGAGGAGAGGAAGACCGTGGTGGTATTTAGTTTTTAATCGGGTGAAATATTTTTTTGACCCCCAAATTTGGACCCCTGCCACGGACCCCCTGGTCGACCTAGAGACGTGCTTCGTGCGCGGTTCGAGAGCTCTTGGGCCACAGTCTACGCATATAAATTTTGGTGAAAATCGAATCGGTAGATCCTGAGATCTGAGTTCTCGGTTTTTTGGGGTTGGAGGCCTCAGGGGGACCCCCCATGGTGACCCCCAAATTTTTCTTATGGAAAAATCGCAAAAAATTTTTGATTCAGGAAAAACGAAACCGCATCTAAATCGGAGCACCACAGCCCGGGTTATAAGGGGGTCGAAATGTTTCCCATATAGCCTGTGTTAAAGGTTCCCCCATTACATAGACTTAGCATTGGAAAAGTCATGTGTGCGTGACGGCGGTTCTAATTCAGATGCAAGCAAACCGCTTCTACTGCAAGCGTGTCCCTGGGGGGTCTGTCGATGGCCGCACTTTCAACGCTCTATCTTTATTAGCAAAAATTTTACCCTTTTACACACTTTCAGCATTATGCAGACTTAGCATTATGGCATTTTTCTACTCTAGGTAACTCGGGTCGATTTTGGCCTAGAGACAAAACTTTTATACTCTGGTGATAGCGCTCGCGGAGAGGAAGACCGTGGTGGTATTTAGTTTTTAATCGGGTGAAATATTTTTTGACCCCCAATTTTGGACCCCTGCCACGGACCCCCTGGTCTACCTAGAGTCTTGCTTCGTGCGCGGTTCGAGAGCTCTTGGGCCACAGACTAGGCATATAAATTTTGGTGAAAATCGAATCGGTAGATCCTGAGATCTGAGTTCTCGGTTTTTTGGGGTTGGAGGCCTCAGGGGGACCCTCCATGGTGACACCCAAATTTTTCTTATGAAAAAATCGCAAAAAAATTTTCATTCACGAAAAACGAAACCGCATCTAAATCGGAGCACCACAGCCCGGGTTATAATAGAACCAGCTTTCTGGATAATTTTAGCAGAACCAACTTGATTATCCCTACGTTTTTGTTATTGGAGTTAGTCAGTTTAGAACTTAGGACTTGGTCTTAGATTTAATCAGTTTTTAAGTAACATAATTTCTTACTGAAATCATATTCATAAAAACTGACAAAAAGTTAATTATTACTACCAAATATTCCTGTTGCTTGAATTTTATAAAAATTGGAGAAATGATCTTATAAAACAGGCAATTCGACAACCTTGTATTCGGAGTAGGTTTTGTAAATTCCAATCGATTTCGAGGGCAAAACGGGTCCCCCTTCATCAGGAGCAAAAAATACTGCAAAAGTGAGAAAGCGACTGTCGATCATATGTATACCCTACAGGCGACTAGCGGAAGAGTCGATGGCGCCATCTGGCGCCAGGAATGGTAACGAAAAATAGAGGGTTAAATTAAAAGAATACAAGGTTGTCGATTTGTCTGTTTTATTTTTCACGTCGGCGTGTATCTCTTGCGTCTTGAAATGAACTTATGTTAAATGTTTTTGTTCCGTTTCTGACTTTGTTTTTAAAACTGATTTTAATTAACTATTAGTGCCCATTTTCTTAGAGTTCACTAGGTTCCTCGACACTTAGTCTGGCAGGATAAAAGTAAGGAACCTGCAAACTTTAAGTATGGATATGATGAAGCGTGGTGGATACCCATTGTTTAACCACAGCTAATTTAAAGTAACAGTAAATTCGAAATTAGCTAAGTCTAAAATCCAAAGGTTATGCAATAGATTTAACGCCAAGTTGGTCCAATACTTTTCACTGACGTAACAGCTTAAATGTCGGCAACTATAATGCAAAGTCGAAGACTGTAGTTTCGAGTTACATATTTACAAGCATTTCAGGTTAGGATTTAAATGAAGGAAAAAGAGCGAAGACATGAATTCACGAATCTTTTTTTTAAGATTTGCAGGTATTCGATTATCCAAATGCTTTATCATCAGTTAAAAAGCATTTTTTAAACAACTATCCTTCATTAGATATTTGATATTGTTGAGAAAAATTCGGCGGTTGCGCCTGTATGTAAGCTTTCCGGCATAGCACTAGGGTTGCCATAAAATAGTGTATGGTAGGATTGCCAGATTGGCGACTTTATTGCCCATTTGGCGACCAAATTGGCGATATCCCATGGTCCAATCGGGAAGCTTCTAGAATAACTTCTTGTCGAGATATTTCTCGAAACCTGTGGAACCTAAGGAAAAGCTATATAAACCCTTGCGTTTCTGAGAGCCGGCAGTGTGATTAATTGTGATTATTGTGAGAATAGCTGCTTACTGTGAGTGCTAAGCTACGCGAGAGTTTTGTGAACGGAAAGCAATCGAGATAGTGCTTTGCCGTGAAGCTACCTTTACATTATAGCTTGACAGTGTATTGGTGATTGTTCCACATTGTTTATTATAAGTCTAGTGTTGCCGTGAAGCTACCTTTACAGTTACAGCCTGAAGCTGTGTGGCTGATTGTTTCAGCGTATTTATTGCAGATTTTCGACGCTTTTAATGGTAATTTTGGAACTGTGCTGTAAATAGTGATTCTTGTAAATAAATTGTGCTTTTTATTGTTCTGCATCGTGTTTTCATCGGATACTCTCAAATCCATGAACCCGTATAACGCAACAATATGTCTAGTCTCTTGTCTCTTTTTTTTTTCTAATCTCCAGTGATTACTAATTCTTAAAAAAAGTGCTGAAACTTTCCATACTCTTTTAAGCTCAAGCAAAATACGAAATCACTAAAATACATTCATAAAAATATGAGTATAGGCAATTAAAGCAGCTCTATTCAGATAAAATGTTTTTTGCTCAGAAACACCAAATGACTTCTTCAATTATTAAGTTATTATTTATCTTGCTGCAACTAAGTATTTATTTCTATTTAATTCTCTTAAAATTTTATAACAATAGTTTTAAGAAATATGAACAAAAAAATTTTTATTTTTTATAAAGTTTTCTCTTGCGTCGTAAGTAATAAAACTGCACCTTCCTTTCTGCAACGTTACATAGGGCTTCCTTTGAATTGGCTGTCTTTTATCAGCGTTAGCTTGCAGGTGAAATATGGGAGCTATCAAAAAAAAGTCATGACGAACAACGACGAAGGGAAGAAGAATGAGTTGCAAGCTTACCCTTCAGCACCCTTTCAAACTATAGTCCCGCAGGTCACATGACCGGAGACCAGTTCTGACGCCGAGCAGTTTGATTG
Source organism: Stegodyphus mimosarum (assembly GCA_000611955.2). Taxonomy (NCBI): domain Eukaryota; kingdom Metazoa; phylum Arthropoda; class Arachnida; order Araneae; family Eresidae; genus Stegodyphus; species Stegodyphus mimosarum. The sequence goes on from KK120327.1 coordinate 400,591, forward strand.
ATGGCTGAACCCAAACGACTAAGGTTACTACAAACAGCAACTTGATAAGTACATCAGAACCTTTCTACCCTTTAGGTTCTCAAATGTCCGACATCATTTACTTTATATAAATGATTCGCACAGTTTTTTTTTTTACTGTATTCGAGCTTAAATGCGTGACAGTAACGCCTGTAGCAGTCTTGCAAATACCACGTGCTTATACAATTTTTTTTTTCAAAAAAAAATGTACACGAACTAAATTGAGAGCGAAGAAATCCATATTAGGTACAGTTTAACAACTGCGATTTTTTTTCACTTTCGTTTTGTTAAATAATACCATGCAATTAAGTTTAATTTACTATCAACGGAAATAAATTAATTGCTTGGGCAAATAACCTATTCTTGGTGTTTGTTTTAATGGCTGTTTTTGCGAAAGTTAGTATTTTTTCTTTGTTAATAAATATTCTTTAAAAGCAAAAAAATATAATTGATATCTTGTTTTTAAATCTGTACATTTTCCTTACCTCGATTGCTTTTATCTGATAAGAATGCTTTAAAAAAATTTCTTTACATCGAAATCTTGTAATGTTTTAACACAATTAGAAGCGGCGTAATTCACTGTGTACCGACATATTTTCATTTATTTATTCTGTTCCTGTCGGTGGTAGAATATTGAAAAAAATTCTTTCCCCTTTTGTTTGAAGAGGGAAAGGGGGATTACATTGTTTGATTACTTTGCAATACTAATGAGTGTAAGAGCTTAATTTATTTAGTTTATTCAAGTAGGTGGTAAATGTTTTATTTAAATTAAAAATCTATGAGTAATCTATTGGAAATACACTTTATGTCAGAACAGATTAAAAAATGTATTCGGTTTCACTTATATAGAAGCTCAAATCAAAGTGTTTCAGATCTTGCTAGACTGGTAAATGAGTTATTGTGCCGTGCCTCTCTAGAGAAGGAAAGAACACAATAAAACAAATTTAACAATTGCGTTGTGATTTTATATTTTTAGTGAATAACCCATGAACCTTGATGCTAGTGAATCAATGGAACTAAACATTTCAAAAAAGAAACACAATAATCAGTATTAACTTTTAAGAAAAACCTTAGTGTTTATTTGTCAAAACAGATCAAATTATGAGAAATCAATATGAACTAAATATAAGTAACTATCTATTATTCTATAAATCCAACATAACTGTATTATCTCCTAAAAATTTAAGCATTTTAAAACAAAGCTAAATATATATTCTTTTCATCTTATTATTGCACAGAAAAAATACAAAATTTCTATTATTCAGAACAAAGTTAAAATGTATCTTTTTGCACAGAAAATAAAAGGAATACTACTATTCCTATCATCTTAAAATTACCTTCTTTTTTTTTTATTTCACAGAGAACAAAAGAATACCACCAATCAAGATAAAATCCTTAAATTAGATATCTTATTTCAGCTCATCAAAAGTTTTCTGATATTTTGTATACAATTAACAGTGTACTGCAGAACCACCTTCTTAAGATATTTAGAATATTAACAAGGAGCGAAAATTCTATTTCAGTTTTCCAATTTTTCTTAAACTCAGCAAGTACAGTTTTAACAATATACCTTAACTCAGCATTTTTGTAGTTCACCAAATAAAACAAAATTTCCAATTTCTTAACAATTCAAAAATCTTTAAACAAACTCGTTAAAAAATTAAGCCAATTTTAATTTACAATTTTACAAATAGGGAGAACCCTTCTAACAAATTGGTAAGTTGCGATTAAGATAATTCATTTTTTTAATTAGTTAATTAAGATGAACACAAATATGAAAGAAAACGACTGAAAGAGAGCTTAACTTATCGTGAATGGTTTCAATTAAAATTCATGGTTTCATGGTTTTAATTAAATTTCCCTTTCTTCGAGATGACATATAAAAGGTTTTCTAATTATAAATTATTAGTTATTATTTTGCAGCTTTAGCGCTCTTTTTAATTTTCTGATAATTACTTTTTTTAAATATATATCTATATATAATTGAGCAAACTTAGATGTAATGTTGCACAAACATTGAAGCTGAGACTTAAAAATATTGCATTTCGCAGATTTCTTGCTTTCAGAATGAAATCCTAATTCATAATTAGTTAGTTTCGAAATTCAGTGCATTTGATTGAATAATTAAAAATGCTGTCAAATTACGATTTTCTTTCTGTTAGAATTTTAGTTCCATTTACATCACCAGAGTTATGTAATATGGATTAGTCTCAAAATGACGCAGTATAGAAAATGCATTACTATTTTTAGAATAGAGAGGGAAACTACCCAAATTAAAATTCAGCAATTAAAAAGCTATTGCTAAATTAAATTATGATTTATTATCTTTCTTATATATATATATATATATATAAGTATAAATCCTTACCCTTCCCTCTGTTTCGCAATCATTGTCCTTGTCGCATACTTCCAATTATAGAGTTTTTTTAAATGATGAAAATGTTTATGTTTTAGCAATGTCAGACCTTTAAATTAATAATAATTTTGGACAAATAACGAAATCTAATTTTTTAATGTATTGTACTGGTTCCTGTACTTAAATTTGGTGAATTGTGTATACTCCTTATGCAAAAAACAATTATAGGAAGTTTGATTCCCGTGCAACAAAAAATTGAAAGAGAATTTAATTTCAAAATTTATTTTGAAATTAAATTCTCGTTAAAATTTACTTTGGTATTTTTGATGTCATTTGCCTTGAGAGATCGAATCCGAAAAAAAATGTTTAAATGAAGTGCAGCAAAAAATATGCATAATTTAATAAATCGTAGGAGAAAGTCATGTAGTGTTCATGCCAGAATTTTTATGATCGTATCCACTAATATATGCATAATTTAATATTATGAATATATTAATAATAATTAAAAAATATGCATAATGTAATAGATCGTAGGAGAAAGTCATGTAGTGTTCATGCCAGAATTTTTATGATCGTATTCACTCCTTTTAAAATTCGGATTTAAAAAAAAAATAACACATTTTATGGCACATGGGTGTCCATATCAGAATTTTTTTTGTTTAACTCTTGAAATTAATAGAATGCACCACTAGTGGTACAGAACGAACTCCGAAACATGCTGGTATTGAAAGTAATATAAATTTATATAAAAATTTAACTAATATAATCTGAGACTACAGACAAAATAATCTACTAAACTGGCTCAAGTTATAAGGTATTTCTCCAGCCTTCTTCGCATGCTTTCGTGGTGTAGTGATCAGCACGTTCAGCGCGTATTCGAGAGGTCTATGGTTCGAGTCTAGGCAAGGGCAATGCTCATTTTTCATCGCTCCTGCTTTAAAGAAATGCCTAACGATCTTACAAGTGGCGCCCGAACTAAAAGCTGGTGCATGATGATTCTCTACTACCAGGATTTGGCGATGGGGTCCCCTAATCCCCATTCGCCCTTGAAAAGGAGGAGTATGTAAGGTATTTCTCCCACCTTCTTCGCATGTCTTCGTTTTGCTGTGGTCAGCACGCCCATCGCATATTCGAGAGTTCCGTGGTTCAAGTCCCGGCGAGGACATTGCTCATTTTTTATCTTTCCTGCTTTCCAAAAATACTTAATGTCTCTACAATGTAACTAGAAGCTCGCTTTTAAAGTCGGCTAACAAAATAGCTGAAGCAGGAGTAAACTTTGGTAGAGCATCTAAATGCAAACGAGTCTGACTAAACCTCTAATACCAAAAAATTCAAATTCTTGACTTAATTACTCTGCAGCTAATTTGCATTCTAGTGAGGACTACTGAAAGAACTTATAGTAAAACTTAAAATCGTAATAATTAGCCAATCAACATAATATCCGAAAACTATGGCGGTAATAGTTTTATATTAATATGAATTGAGATAAACCGCCATTTGAATACAACTTTAGAAATACGTTTTAGGGAAGTGTAAGAGAAAAAAAATGCTAACGCCAACCATCTTAATCATATAGAACGGTTTAATAAATCGTAAACTGACTTCATGTAAACGAAAATTAATTAAATTAGAAAATTGCATAAGGAAGGAAAGGCAGGAAGTGTTTAAGGAATTTTTATCATATATTCTTTAGTATTTCCCAGTTCATTTCAATTTATAAGATTGGTATAGTTCTTCTCTGCACCAGATTTGCATAAAGAACACATTAGGAACTAATCTGATAATTCCGTGAAATATCTGAGATTTTTAAAATCCTCCGCGTAGATTATTATTATCCAAATAAAATTGCAAACAACATTTTCTATAAACGTTAAACTATTTATCTCGTTAAATTTACAATTTTACAACAATGTTTGGGAAAGAAACGAATTCATTAGCTAACTAACTACCTAAGGCGATAATTAAACTAAATACTCAGGATGTTGTGTCTTAATTGTAATTAAATAGAGGGATTACAGGAATAATTCGCGAATGGCTGCTTGATTTAATACTTTTCTTGGAAGCTCTGAACAAAGTCAAAACAAAGCAGATCTTCTCAGCTTTCAAACAATTTAACAAATCCCTTTTTTTATTTTATTTTAACTGCGATTTAATTCTGGAGCTTAGTTGTTTGAAAGTTTTGAGTCTTTGACCAGGAAAGACCGAAATTGGAAAGTGTCGACATTTTCCAGTGAAGGGCAACACATATCAAACATATCGGTGCTATATTTGGTATGTGTTGACATTCACCGGACCGAATATTTGAACGTAAGACCGAATATTTGTTTATATTCTTATGTATTCAGACCGTCACCGGTGTATGTCAGCAAACATAGATATGCTGTGTTGGAGGTTGAAACGAGAAACAGAGATGATAGAGAGCGAGGCGTTGTAAAAGTTAGAGATTCTTGTGCAATTCAAAGTGTCATATCAGTTTAAGTTGTTGCAATTAAAGGTATCACAATAAATAAGATTGTATAACAAGACAGAAGAAAAAAGTACCTCAAATAAATTATAAAAGTAAAGCAACAACCTATGATAGGCGTAGATTTCTAGCATAGAAACTCTACCGTTTCGAGGGCGAACAAAGTCTCTCTTCATCAGGAGCAAAGAAATCTGAAATTGAAAAACCAGATTGTGAACTTATTTATACCGTAAGGAAGTGGAGAGCGACCAGAGAGTAGCGCCATCTGTTATTAGAAATAATAACGAAAATTGAAAAATGAGGATAGCAGAGATTTAAAAGCGTTTGATAGAGTAAGATTAAAGTCATTAACTAAACACGTTAATTTTTTTGTGAATGTGAAGTGGAGAATTAGACTTTCTCGAAGCTTTTCACATTCATAAAAACTCTAATTCTCCATTGGAAACAGAAAATCCATATTCTCCATTGCAGAATTACATTTTATTGAAGCTTTTCACATTCATAAAAACTTACCGTGCTTAATTAGTGATTTTAATAGTATCCTACCTAATGCTTTTAAATCTCTATTATCTTAAATTTTTCACTTTTCCTTATAACTTCTAATAACAGATGGCGCTACTCTCTCGTCAATCTCCACTTTTAGGGTATAAATATATTTTTAACTCGGTTTTTTAATTGCAGATTTTTTTTGCTGATGAAGAGGGACTTTGTTCGCCCTCGAAATAGTTTCTATGCTAAAAATTTATGCCTTTCACAGGTTGCTACTTCACTTTGAAGACTGTATAAACACCAATAACATGAATAAGTAAGTTTATTACTGGTGTTATTTTCTTTTATCATTTAGAATGTACTGTTTGTTTTAAGTTCAATAGTTTATTTACATGCGCTGTTACTTAAGCTTTCTCCTATTTTGGCAATTATCATAACATGTTTCAATAATAATGAATGATTTTAAAACGTAGCAAAAAGGCTTTTATCCAGCATTCACGTTGCGCGGTGAATGTCGACATTTGCCCGTGTAAGGGCGAAATAAGGATATTTAGCAAATACTTCCGATATACACCAAGCGATTATGTGAATGCTGACATTCACCGGACAAAGTCGACATTCTCCAAATTTCCATTTTCACGATAACGTCTATATTGTAGAGTCCTGAGGTTGATTCGAAGTTCGAGAGATTGAAAAATGAGCAATGCCCTCGCCGGGTCTCGAACCACGGACCTCTCGAATACGCGAATTTTTATCACAAAGCAAGTTTGCTACTTCGTTTTTGAAATATTAATAGTATTTTCCTTTTCATGCTGATTTGTGATTTATCTCACTAGTCTCACAGTAACATCAGAGCAAGCCCGCGAAATTCTTCATGGCAAGGAGTGGAAGATTGCTCCTGTCGTTGGCAAGAGCCTTGCCAACCATACAGGTGACAACACGACTTCGCTCAGTTCCGCCCGCATTTCATAAAGAGCACCCCGCGGGTGACGGTTTCGAGACTCTTCCATCCCTCTTCACTTACCATCAACCTCACGAGAGGACTTTCGGCTCGCCTTATACATGTGCCCCATGCCACAAAGATACTATATATTTACAAACATACATGTTTTCTCCGAGATTCGAACCTCTACCCTTCGGAACCGCAGTTAGCCTCCCTTACTACTATACCGTCTAGGCGGTGCTGCCTCCATGACTGTGTCTACCGAATCATGGTAAAAGATTAACCTTCAGCCAAGTTTGTTTTGGATCATGCTATAGATATCCATTCCAAAAGGAGTGAGAAAATATTCATTATTAAGGATATCATTTGCTAACCGCCTGCAAAAGCTTGATGTATTTTAAAAATGAATCAACCACTAGTTAAATGATTGATGTACTTCCGCATGCCTGCAGCCTAAACAACATATGTACATTTCTTCCGAAGCCTTCGACAACGGTATTATTGATTAGCGAAGTAATTATTCATAAATGCAATAAAGGAAAAGAATTGAATATTAATTTTTATTTTGTTGTAAAATTTTGTCTGTATTTTCTTATATCTTTAATCCCTTTATCTCATTATTCCAATTACCTTTTTAATGTGCTTCATAATCATGAATGTGAAAAAAAAATTAGGCAGCGTTTGCATCGCATAATACATGTAAATAACAGAAGTGTGGTTGTATGGTTGTATTGCTAGAAACAATACAAGACAATACAATCTGTGTCACGGAATCCCTTTTAAATTTTACCCATTCAATTATAAAAATGCTTTAAATCATAGAAATATTCACGTTTAGGCATCTTAAAATCTTTCTTCTTAAATACGAAATCTAATATTTTATATTCTGTTCTGGTACCTATATTATATTTAATGAAAACCTACACTTGTAAGGTATTTCCTCCGCCTTCTTGGCACGCCTGCGTGGTGTAATGATCAGCACGCTCGGGGCATATTCGAAAGATCCTTGGTTCGAGTACCGGCGAGGGACCTCTCCTGCTTTTTCACCTCTCCTCCTTTTTCACCTCTCCTGCTTTCCAAAAATACCGAATGTCTCTAAATTGGCGCCCGAACTAAGAAAGTAATGGATAATGATTCTCCACCATCAGCATTTGGCGACTGGGTCCCCTAATACCAAGTAGTCCTTCAAAAGGGAGGGCGCCTAAGGTATTTCCTCCGCCTTCTTGGCATGCCTTCGTGGTGTAGTGGTCAGCACGCTCGGCACGTATTCGAGAGCTCCGTGGTTCGAGTCCATGTTCGGGAGCCACTGTAGATACATTTGGGATTTTTAGAAAGCAGGAGACGTGAAAAATCAGCAACGTCCGCGCCGAGACTCGAACCACGGAGCTCTCGAATACGTGCTGACCACTACACCACCAAGACATGCCAAGAAGGCGGGGGAAATGCCTTATATAATAAAGAGTAAAACATAAAACGTTATGACATAGAGTTAACATAAGAGGTTCCATATGACAAAAATAGTGAAGATATTTAATTTTGAAATTTTCCGTTTGCAGGGATTTTATAATGAATGAAAATCTAATTTATCCCCTTTCTTAATCGGTTGGTTAAAAATAAATTAGGATAAGATTAGACAAGATTGTTGTTATTGCCATTTAAGAACATCCAATGATATTCCTTTGTGATTTATTAATATGGAACGTCCTTTAATTTATAATTTTATCACATTACATATGCAGAAATCATATATATGTAAGCAATTTATAAGTTTTCAAACATTAAACTGAGTTTATTACATTAACATGCAGTTTTAATGCATGGTGTGGTTATTATAATTATTCTAATTAGCCAGTTAATTTTATTTAAGCCTTTAACTTCTTCGTTCTGTTTCCTCTCCAGAATGTTTATTGAGAGTATTTAAGCTGAGGTTTGGGGATTGTAAAACAGAACGTGTTGCTGCCTCTGGAGGGTACCTTGTCGCTACCTCTGATAAAAATTGAAATTATTGGGTTTTGCTCTATAGCTGTCAACATTTAAATTGTTATGCCGGTTAATGTTTAGGGGCCAAATAAAGTTAATTTTTACTTTAGGCCAAGTAAAGTTTACTTTAGGCCAAGTAAAGTTAATTGTGCAGTCTTCGACTGTTAGGCTTAATTTAAATTCTGATATTTAAGTGTTACTTTAAGTTGCATCGCCACAAATGATGGCTGTTATTGCGAGAACGAGGCGTACGTTTATGTTCAAGTTATAATTTTAGTAAAAAGTTCATTTTTAACCTTTTCAACACTGCGTAGTTCATTTCAGTCACGGGGAAAATATGCTTAATGTCTGTTAGGAGTTTGATGCTAGTTTACGCTCCCTAAGAAAATAAGAATTTATAATATAAAGAATATAATCCCCTTTAATCGGCCGAGTGGTAAAGTCGATGAACACTGGTAATTCGGCCCGAGGTTTGAATCTCTGAGAACATTCTGGCTGCAAGGATATTTTTACAGTTTTCATCAAGTGTAACGTGTATATGAGCCAATTTCCTTTAGAAAGTCCTCCATAAAGCCAAGCCTTCCATTAGGCAGATAGCCCTAATGTGCTTTGCTGTAGCCAACTAAACTAAAACAAACGAAACCAAAGCAAAGAACATAATTTAAAAGTCATAGAACGAATTCACTAGAGAAGAAAATGTTTTGAATTTTAATTAATGGAAATAATATCACGAGTTATCTCTCTGCCAATATTAATGCCCATTACTGTTTTCTAGAACATGAATTCTCCTCTAAGATTTTCTTCTCGGAAGAAGTTAAAAAGAGTTGATGTTAAAACATGCACTCGTACTTCTAAAGAGTTGTACGTTATTTTATTATTATTATTATTAATTTTCACGTATTATGTACATGCTCCTTTTACAACGTGCGTTAGATATAATGTGTAGCAGTAATCATTATTCCGAAGCTATTTTAATTTGTGATTAATGTAATCCAAATGCATAAGAAGCCTCAAGACAATATTCATTGGAATTTCTTAATATACCAGAATTCGATGCATAAAACTATATTAAACATTGTCAAGTGGCTGGGAGAAACTGAAATTTTTAATCTTAATATATTAAGATAACTTAGTCAATTACTTTCCCTTTAATAATAAGTTAACTTATTTGAATTCGAAATCGAATAATCGTCGACAAACATAAAACCCTGCAAACCTTGACTGATTAGATTGAATGAATAATAAGTGCATTATTATTAAAGATTTTAAACACATAGGCTTGATATCTCGTTGAATTTTTTTTTCCTCAGTATTCACAATCCACAAAGAAAGCGGCGATCAATTCTTACAATTAACTGATCTTGGAGAACACAGCAGAAATATTAAAAACCAAAAGAAAATAATAAACAGAGCAGAAAAATTTTCTGAAGTAACAAAATTAACTGCCGTTGAAATATAATGATGTTAACTTACTAAGACAAAATAACATTATATTTTAACTTCTGTCGCTGTTTTCTTTGAATTATTTTTGTAAGAGCACCATTATCCCTTAGGGCAGGAAATTGTGAGTAAATGACTAATTTTATTCAACATTTTTCCGAATTTTATGTCTTATTTTAGGGTTGCTTTGGTAAAAGGTTTTTAATTTTATAAATGAAGTGTTCTCAGTAGCTCCATTTATGACTGACTACATTGCATTATTACTTTTTAGTCCAAAGGGATTTAGTCCCGAAGGACTATTACTTTCGTTTTGCGATTTTGCGTTGAATCACTCTGAATGCCCGTTTCACTTTTCAAATTGTTGCCACTAAATGTTATCGCTCTGCATTAAATTTTAAAAAATGAAAAATCTGCATAAATGTATGCATGTTTCTCGCATTGTGATAAAACCTAGAGCCATCGAATTTTGAATGACGTAATCCTACTGCGAATATGGGCATCTGGAAGCCCTAATTTTGAATTTGAAATTTGCTTTATTATCGATTTTATGTTTTGTAACATTTCAACGAATTTCTGATTAACAAACTAAATGATTTCAAAGCGAGCAATGGCAACACTGTACGGAAAAAAAAAAACATTTTTATCTCCAGCGCACGAGACTTACGGAAATTCTAAAGATATGTTCATTTTAAAATGATTTTGCGATATTGATTTTGAACTGAATTTTATGGTTTGAGTACGTAGTACATGATATTTAATAAAAAAAGGTAGCACACGAAACGTTAAAAAAACGCGCCTTTGGACGTAATTTAAAATCTGAAATCTTTCAGATTTTTTTTTATTGAATAGTGTCAATAAATAATTGCGTTACTGAAAAAAAAACTGTGAAACCTTTTCGCATCAATAATAAACAAAGCTGCTTTATCTTTTAGACTTATCGACTTCCGTCGTTACTTTTTCAGTTAGCTTCAGAATGATATCATTAAATAAATTATAGTAATGCAACTAATTTTTTTTTAATTTCCTTTCAAATTAAATGCAAATACAAAATTAGCAAATCAGTGCGATAAAAGAAACTTTGAATTTTTTAAAGCTACTTTTAGTATACTTTACTCTGCAGAGCCATTAGGGTTTTTGTGATGAGGAAAGACGTGATAAAATTAACAATGCCCTCGCCGGGACTCCAACCTAGACTTCTCGAACACGCGCCGAGTGTGCTACCGTTACTCCAAGAAGGCATGATGGAGGAGGAGGAAAATACCTTACATGCTCAGTGGTCTGATGCCTACCAGGTATTCAAACTGACCTTGAATACTCCCCATTTTAAAGGACGACTCGAGATGAGAGGACCCAACTGTAAATCCTGGTCGTGCGAAATTATCGTCCACCACCCTTTTATTCGGGCGCCACTGGTAGAGATATTAAGTTATTTTAAGTAGGGGATGTAAAAAAAAAGCAATGCCCTCACCGAGATTCGAACCTGGATCTCTCGAATACGCATCGAGTGTTCTACCGTTACACCACAAAGGCCTTCTGGAAGGAGGGAGAAAATGCCTTATATATATATATACTCCCTTTTAAAGGGTGACTGGAAATTAGGGGACCAAGTTGCCAAATCCTGGTGGTAAGAAATTACAGTCCATCATCACATTTTAGCTTGGGCGCCACTGTAAAGTCATTAGGTTTTTTATGCAGGAAGACGTGAAAAATTAGCAATGCCTTCGCCGAGAGTAGAACCTGGACGTCTCGAGTACGCGCCGAGTGTGCTACCAGTACACCACGAATGTATGCCGGAAGGAGAGGGAAAATATCTTATATGCTTCGTGGTCTGATACCTCCTAGGCATTCAAACTGACCTTATGTGCTCTCCCTTTTAAATGACGATTATTGCAAATACTGGTGGGGAGAAACTATCGTCCACCACCTTTTTTATTCGGGTGCCACTGTAGAGATATTCAATTATTTTAAACAAGGGATGTGAAAAATAAACGATGCTCTCACCGGGATTCGAACCTGGACCTCTCGAATAGGCGCTGAGTGTGCTACCATTACACCACGAAGGCCTGCTGGAAGGAGGGAAAAATATCTTATATATACTCCCTTTTAAAAAGCGAATGGGAATTAGGAAACGAAGTCGTCATATACTAGTGGTGAGAAATTATCGTCCATCACCTTTTAGCTCGGGCGCCACTGTGGAGTCATTAGGTTTTTTTGATGAGGTAAGGCATAAAAAATTAGCAACGCCTTCACCGGGACTGAAACCTGTACATCTCGAGTAGGCCCGAGTGTGTCATCGTTACACCACGAAGGCATGCTAGAAGGAGGGAGAAAATACCATATAGGTCTCAGACTGCAACTGTTTTGTTCTTATGACATTTCCATTTTTCTTATGACATTCTTATGATATTTCCATTTTTCTTATGACATTCTTATGACATTTCCATTTTTCTTATGACATTTCCATTTTTCTTATGACATTCTTATGACATTTCCATTTTTCTTATGACATTCTTATGACATTTCCCTTTTTCTTATGACATTCTTATGTTATTTCCATTTTTCTTATGACATTTCCATTTTTCATACATATTTAATACAATGCATAAAATTTATGAAAATTTAGCCTAGTTAATTTAGAGTCACAAGTAGATCTAAAAACAACCACTTTAAAATCGTAGCATGTGAGAATTACATACAATTAATACGAAAAGTAATAAAATGTGAAATGCTCATTTACTATTTTTAAAAGTTCCAGCTTCCTTTATCCCATTGCTTAAGTGATACAAACTTTAGAAATAGAAACCTGACATCAAAATGTTCCTTGCAAACGTGTCATTATCTCTGAAAACTCGCTGCGAAGAAAATGCACTTTCTGCTTTAATCTCCGGACACCATTAACACAGCCGGAATCGACGCCTTCGTTTCTAGCTATTAACTCCGGCCATTTCACGCTATGGTGGTGATTGTAGCTCCATTTTATCCATGTCGCAAATTTCGCTCAGTTGACTGTTTTGCACTTACGTGTATTCATTTCGAAAAGGTAGTACAGGGTAATTGAGCTTTCGTAAGTTTAATTAGAGTTTTTCATTATAAGTGAAACTCGGTTTGCGTTTTTATTGCACAAAGAATAGTCGTTTTATTCTTTTAACATTTTCTCCCACCCAACACTAAATATCAGGTTAAAAGTCTCTTGAAATATTCGAAGTAATTTAGCGAAATGCTTGCTAACTGTTTTTTGGTTGCAAGTTTCTTTGACTAATTCACTAATTCATGAAATCTTGGAAGGTCATTATTATGGTAGTAAGCTTTGCGAAGTGCGGTTGCAGTTACATTTAATTTGCAATTAAAAAACAAAATGGTAAGTAATCAAAACTGAGTTCTGAAATATAACATCATAACATTAATATATCTTTAAGCACAGCAGTAAAAATGGAAAGTAATCTAAATCTAATAGTTGGTAAGCTTTTATTAAGTTTTGTAAATGAAAGTTTATAAATTTAATGTGTATTGTCATTTACTCCATCTTACCATCATTTAAATGAAAACATTTCGGTTGAGGTTGAATATTGTGTTAATAAGTATGAATCAAAATTATTATTAAATATTCTTATACAATTGTAATTTTAAAATTTATGCATAATCTAAAGGAAGTCATATTCAGAGAAGGAAATAATACTGCTTCCAAACTGGAGGATGCATTTATAAGCAGTTTTAATGTGCAACCTGCCGCCCAACCAGGATAGCGGTTAGTAACCGTGACCGTCGTGCCGAAGGACCCGGGTTCGAATTCTGGAAAAGGCATGGATGTTTGTCTAGATGGAAGGTTTATCTGGATGAATGGTTTGCCTGAATGGCATGGATATAGTGTCTGTGAGGCATGGGGGCACTCTAAAGAAGCGGTGAGACAAAAGTTCTCTCGAGAGGTTGTTGATAGGGGAAGAGGAGTGAGAGACCTCAGACCCGTCCGTCCCGTCCGTATTTCGAGTCCCGGCGAGAACACTGCTCATTTCTCACATCTTCTGCTTCAAAAATACCTAATATACTGTACAAACCAATTGCTGTGTATATGAGATTGTTATAAGATTATGCTATGTTATAACGTAAATTTACGTTTTCTCACTTTCTTTATACCTTATTATTTTACACTGCTACTTATTTTTTTGCATTTTTAATATTACCTTTGCATGTCACAAGTTATTGATTTTACCTCTGGACCCAAGCACATACGTTTTCATATAACGCTACATATTATATATATATATATATATATAGAAAGAGAGAGATTATACGCTTTATTCACGAAGATGTACGAAGATATAAAAAACGACTTATGTATAAAATGAAGAATATATTTGTCAAATTTTAGTCATAACACTATAAATATTTAGTAAGTTCTTCTCTTATTGCACAGCATGCATTCAAATAGCACTTCAATTATGTTCACTCGGGCCGTAACATTTCTAGATTCTAGACATAGGAACAAACCCATCATTCAGGCATCGATGTACCTCCCTATATCAACGTGCTAGAGTCCCATTTTCCTACAATATAATACTTTTAATCATCTTTCTTTTGAGGAAATAACCACCACTATAACATATAAAAATACAAATGACATATCCGTCAAAGGAAAAAAGCCATAAAAGTTTTGTCTCTGAAATGGCAAAGAGGATGCTTAATTTTGGCGAACTCCATTTATATTCAACGAGAGCAGACGATTTTCCATGCTCCAATTCCGTAAACCGAAACGATTCGTCATTCTAAACAAATGAAACGTGACTTCATAGCTGAATATTATAGACGAACGTCAAAATCGTCGGATTGCTAAGCTTCTTGTACGACTGAAGAATTCGCATCACTTTGACCCTAAACGTTGCAACATTTGCATTTGATATGCTTTCAATTGCCGTCGCCAAATGCTCCAAATGTTGGATATAATATATAAAATTTGTAGATAGACAGATTTGTCGATTCTTGTATGCTTCTCTATGTAAATTCCTTCATTGCTTTGTTTAAAAACTTTGGCCGTTCGTAGCCCTCGCCTTCACGCAAGAAATCAAATATTCGTAAATTATCATTATCAGGTATTCTGATGCCTAGTTGGTTGTGCATTTGATTGCTTTCGAACTACAAAAACGTTGCGCAGTAGGAGTGTGCAAATACTTTGCGTATTGTTAAGCCACGCATATTCTAAAACACAGAAGGTTTTCGGTTGTAACTTACTATTTCAAAAATGAAATTTATTCCTGCTAGGTAATGTATCGCAAGAAACTTTACAGTGCTAGTTTAAAAAATTATGATGTACTCTTTCTTTACATGAATGACAAAGATACGAGAGATTTCATAATACGATGAATTGTTTGTAATAACCATCTATTCCTGGCTACTTATATGTAATATAAACATGGTCCATTCTCCTTTAGAAATTTGTTACATTTTTGACCAGATAATTCTCCTATGCTTTACCATATTCAAATACCCTAATAGTCTGTCTACTTAATTCAGCTGTATTAGAGAGTGACGAGGTAGATAGGTAGATACGCATATTCCTAACTCCTCAGCTTCTGAATTCTTCAGAAGGTCCATTCTCTGAGAAACATGGTCCATTCTCCTTTAGAAATGTTTTACATTTTTGACCAGATAATTCTCCTATTGTTTGCCATATTCAAATACCCTGATAGTCTATCTACTTAATTCAGCTGTATTAGAGAGTGACGAGGCAGAAAGGTAGATACGCATATTCTTAACTCCTCAGCTTCTGAATTCTTCAGAAGGTCCATTATCTGAGAAACATGGTCCATTCTCCTTTAGAAATGTTTCACATTTTTGACCAGATAATTCTCCTATGCTTTGCCATATTCAAATACCCTGATAGTCTATCTACTTAATTCAGTTGTATTAGAGAGTGACGAGGCAGAAAGGTAGATACGCATATTCCTAACTCCTCAGCTTCTGAATTCTTCAGAAGGTCCATTCTCTGAGAAACATGGTCCATTCTCCTTTAGAAATGATTCACATTTTTGACCAGATAATTCTCCTATGCTTTGACATATTCAAATACCCTGATAGTCTGTCTATCTACTTAATTCAGTTGTATTAGAGAGTGACGAGGCAGAAAGGTAGATACGCATATTCCTAACTCCTCAGCTTCTGAATTCTTCAGAAGGTCCATTCTCTGAGAAACATGGTCCATTCTCCTTTAGAAATGTTTTACATTTTTGACCAGATAATTCTCCTATGCTTTGCCATATTCAAATACCCTGATAGTCTATCTACTTAATTCAGCTGTATTAGAGAGTGACGAGGCAGAAAGGTAGATACGCATATTCCTAACTCCTCAGCTTCTGAATTCTTCAGAAGGTCCATTCTCTGAGAAACATGGTCCATTCTCCTTTAGAAATGTTTCACATTTTTGACCAGATAATTCTCCTATGCTTTGCCATATTCAAATACCCTGATAGTCTATCTACTTAATTCAGTTGTATTAGAGAGTGACGAGGTAGAAAGGTAGATACGCATATTCCTAACTCCTCAGCTTCTGAATTCTTCAGAAGGTCCATTCTCTGAGAAACATGGTCCATTCTCCTTTAGAAATATTTTACATTTTTGACCAGATAATTCTCCTATGCTTTGCCATATTCAAATACCCTGATAGTCTATCTACTTAATTCAGTTGTATTAGAGAGTGACGAGGCAGAAAGTTAGATACGCATATTCCTAACTCCTCAGCTTCTGAATTCTTCAGAAGGTCCATTCTCTGAGAAACATGGTCCATTCTCCTTTAGAAATATTTTACATTTTTGACCAGATAATTCTCCTATGTTTTGCCATATTCAAATACCCTGATAGTCTATCTACTTAATTCAGCTGTATTAGAGAGTGACGAGGCAGAAAGGTAGATATGCATATTCATAACTCCTCAGCTTCTGAATTCTTCAGCTAAGAAAATTTGATGTGGACAACACACGACTTCCTTGATTGGTCTATTAAATTACATATATATTTTTACTGCATTTCATTTAAACTTATTTCCTCGAATTTCATTACAGATATATTTCTCATTCAATTAATTCAGTTCTCACTTCAAGACAAAGCAAAAATATATAAAATCTTTGTTAAGAATTGAAAAATATAGAAAAATATAAAACACCAAATACAGTTAAAAAATTTAAAAAAACAATTTTTACAATTAAAATTACAAATTCTGCACAAAAACAGTCAATTCGGACAGTAGGCAAGAAGACAAATGTTTCGGTGCACAAAACGGGAAGTTTACGTTTGGTCTTACGCCGCTAAAAGACACTGAAGGTTCAGAAAGTGGATTAATTCACTATTCTGCTAAGTTTCAAATGTAAACAAACATGGCTGTTACGGTAAAAAAATAAGCCTAACAGAACCTAAACAACTGTTAAATGGTTGATAATTCTACAACTAGTGTTTGCAAGTTAACTAAAGACTTAAACCTTAACCGGAATATAAGAACAATGTGATTTAATCATTTTTAAAGCAAAAAATGCACAATTTACCGCCATATAGGAATAAAAATATTGAGCTACGTACGTGCCTACAGACGTCCCGAAATAATCTCTTCTGAATCCATTATAAATCCTTTCTGCAAACCATTTTGTTGAAACAAGTCCTATATTCTGTCCTTACGTACTAACTATTTGTATACCTGCTCCGTCAACTTAATGACACTGCAGGCAGTGATACATAGTATCCCTGTAGTGTCTTCAAGAGAGGCTGACAGCCACCCTTGAAGGATAGGATGACACGCTGCCAGTCCCAGACCTCCGAGATCCTCAGCTATTAAGGGTCCCTCCTGAGACCCGCCTCTAAACTGGCCAGCCAAGACCACAGTCCCAGAGGTCAGAGACCACGGCGGGGTGGTTTTGAGAACTTGGAGCTTTGACTGGCCGTTGATTGATGCTACCTGCCAGTACTACGCGGGCAGCCCCTCCCTTCAGGCTTTACACAGACTACCGAGGACAACGTGGACCGGACGCTCAATGGCCCGGTTACTATTCGGCTACTGATACCCTAGTTACCGGGGACTTACGCCACACCGACCGTGAAAATTGGAGATGAACCCCACCTCAAGGACCAGCGGGAACCGCCAAGCTCATGAATTTTATATCCCCGTGGTCAATTCTGCCTAGGTACAAATCCTAGCCAGTAGTTTCGTATAGTACTCTACGTCAACCCCGGGGGGGAGTCCTTACGTACGAATGTCATGCAGAAACACGTTAAATTGTATTCGATAGTGGTCAAAATGGATATTTTCGTTGAAACATGAGACACGAAAATTTTCGCGATTGCAATGCTTCTTCATAAGGAAGTAAAAAGGGTTGGAAGATCACACAATCGCTCACGAGTGCCTAGTTTATAGATTTGTTAAAAGGTCTGCACCAGAATTACGTCTACAGACTCAAGTTAATGTGATATATAACAAATGAGCTGAAACTTGATTGTTTTTTCATGCCGAAGAATCTGGCTCATATCGTTAGCCATGATGGCCCTTAACGTGCAGCAAGAAGTTGCAACATGAGATATTTATATTTGCTATTGCCAGTCCCCAGGTTATTCTAGATGACGATCTAATGAATTGCGTTATTATTGTTTAGAATAATCTATAAGTCATGCGATAAGAGAGATAAGATTTTAATGCAGCATTGTTATTGCCCATTACGAGAAAATGCAGGAAACGAGTGCTTTCAGTAGGAAACGCCCAGAAAAGGTTATCTCCTGAAAGGATTAACGTAGCAGTGCTGCGTCAAAGTTGGTAAAGACTGGAAACGTTCGAAATGATGAACAGTTTAAGGCAATGAAATGAATCTGACCATACTGCTGACTATTGCACTTTAGTCTGAAGACTTATCGGTGACTCTGTCTCATTTCCTTTACCCGTAACATTATCTTCACATGATACGATCAAGCTGTTAACCGTTTTCTGATTGATTCTCTAGTTAAGCCTACTCAGATCTTTTGAAAGATATTTTATATTTAAGAACTTTAGCCTACTTTTTATAAATATTATTGAATAGTTATGTTAGGGAAAATGATTTGAAGCTGAAAAAAGAAATTTTTTTTGATGGTAATTGCTTAAAATGTTTAGAAGAAGATTTTTAACAATTAAATTATTTCTCTTCTTCTAAAATTTTCAGTGATTTTTACGCAATTTTTTACGTATATTAGAATGTTCTTAATAACTTTAAGGATCGATTTTGCAATTAATAAATTAGTTTCTAGGAAAAATTAGAAAATGTATTTATATGTAAAACCTTCGAAAAAATATGGTTTCATTTACATTTTCATTTCCAATGATTTTTCTTTCACTATTTTTCAAAACCTATCCTTATTTCTATTAAGTGCATAATAATAAACGAGCGGTAACAATATTAAATGATCTACTCCATATCTGTGTATATTTTAGGAATTTAAATAAAAGGATTTATTAAAACAGTGAAAACTCAGAAAACCCAATTTACCTTTCAAAGGTAAACTCTTTAAATGTTCATTAAATGATATAAAATTTCTCAAATATTTTGCTTGCTAAATTTCAATATATATATCTATCTAAAATAAAACTTATTTTTATTCAGTTGGTGAATATAAATATAAATTATAAGCATTTATTTGAAACCTTAGCTGTCAAAAAATATTGCCAAAAAATGCAAGTAGAATTGTAGCATTCATTATTTTAACTAACCAAGTTATTTTTAGTTTGAACTTTCCTATCGATATCTCGAAGTTTCAGTTGCTGCCCGAATTTAGCGCGAGCGAGATATTTATGCAAATCGCAGATATCTGATAGCAGTTTAAAAGGAGGAAAAGAGACAGAGTCTTTGATTTATCGCCGTAAGGCTGTGCGCGCAAATAATTCCTCTGTCTAGTGAAAGTTCGCCTTCATAGGCAATTACAATTACTAGTTCTTACTTGTGAAATTCGCATAATTGCATTTCACTGAGAGTTAGGCTTCCTTCGCCGTCCTACTTAAAGTTAAACTTAGGAAATGAATTGTTAACACTCTTTATTTCATATTATTTTAGTTCAGCCCAAGTAGTGGCTTACTCTCAAGTCGGAGAGTTGTAATTATTTGAATTAAAGGGTCCTTTAAACCCTCCTTCTGACTTGTAGTTCTTCAACACTAAAGGCCATAGCCTAAATTTGCTCACTGTCCTCCACATAGGGTTTCCCAGCGTATGTTTAGCAAGAAGATCAAGAGATTAAAGGAGAAACCTTATACAATTTTTCTTTACTTGCTCTTATTTTCCAAAACATGTTCAAAACAATTAAAATTTATGAATTAGTAATATGTACTGTAGAGCCATTAGGTATTTAGAAGCAGGAGAATGAGAACGACTTCGCCGGGACTCGAACCACGGACCTCTCGAATACGCGTCGAACGTGCAGATCATTACACCAGGAAGGCATGAGAAAAAGGTGGGGAAAATACCTTACATACTCCCCCTTTCAAAGGGCGACTGGGGATTAGGGGACCCAATTGCCAAATCTCGGTGGTGGAAAATCATCATCATCCATCAGCTTTTTTAGTTCGAGCGCCAGTGTACAGTCATTAGGAATTTAGAAGCAGGAGAGTTGAAAAATGAGCAACGCCTTCACTGGCACTCGAACCACGGACCTCTTGAATATGCGTCCAGCGTGCTGACCATTACACCACGAAGGCATGCGAAGAAGGCTGGGGAAATAGCTTATACTATTTTCTAAAACATTTCTAATGAAAATTAATAATTTGTCGTTTTACTCATTCTCAAAACTTAAAATCTGAAATTTAGATAGACATAAAAATTTTATTTAACACTTCCCAGCAGCATACGGGACTTCTTTTTCTTATCCATTTGTTCTCGTATATAAATTTCATTTTTAATTAATTTAGGAGCATTTAAATTAATTGTTTAATTTTTGTTTTAGCACGGTTTTCAAAAATGCTACAGTCAGTAGCTTGATTACTTTTATTTAGGCCACCTCATTTTGTTCATATCTGCCACAAACAATTTCCGTTTCTGAAAAGCATAACAAAATTGACTAATAAGTAATAGACATAGAAATATTCGCTGAGCTGAGTAAAAACAGAAAACAAATACCTTCAAGTTCAAATGATTTCTCGGGCTACACTTCTTCAGTGTTTAAAAATAAGTAAATCAGTTTATAATAATAATAAATCAGTTTATATACATACTTATATGATGTAATTGCTCGCGAAGCAGTATTTATACTAGGTAGGTGCATAAGTACAGCTAATCTGTGTTTGGTTAATTTTAGGTTTTAGTTTCCTTCTTCAAGCAGGGTTATGTAACATGGAAAGATCTCGAATTTGGGAGAACAGATGAACTTAGAGGAAGAGCATAAAAGTTAGAATAGTCAATTTTTATGCTGCCAATCATTTCTTAGCGTAGCCATCGTATTTTATTATATCTTACATACATATAAAAAGCTTGCTGATTTTGCTGTCACATGTAACGTGTTCGCTTTCATCTTCTACACTGATTTTTAATAATTAACTCACACAATTAAGAAGTAAAAGAAAATAAAAATTGATGGGAGTGTGGCATTTAAAGGGCTGTCATAATTTCTAAAAGCCTTTTTATAAAATTTATTGTCATCAGATCGTTTCAAAATTTCTTCTCATTGTAGTAAAGGTATTGAGGTATATTTTAGCAAAAAATCAAAAATCTGCAATGTCATCGATTTGGAGATACTGAGTTTCCTTAAAGATTAAACAGTAGTTGCATCTTAAATTGCATATATGCTAAATGTTCCTTATATCTAAAAGTAGCTGGAGGGCCAGAATTTTTTTTAATTTAAAAAATTTTCTTAACAAAACAAAAAAGGTTAAAAAAAAGAAAATCTGAAAGGATTCAAATTTTTACGCTGCACCAGAGTATTTGTTATTGCTTTCACTGAGCATCATAGGTTACTAATCTCTCTTGGACTCACTCCTGCCAACACAATTTTTTCTGTCTTTTTAGCTTTATATTGAAGCGTCGCTTTCTTCGCACTTATGCTAAGTAAAACTCAAGAGCAAAATCTCAAAATATTTGAAAACATAATATTTTTAGAACTGCTGATAGAACGTTAGGAGTGGTTACTTTTTTTTCTTTTATTTGATATGTTATTTCTTTGAAAACTAGCTGCTCGAGCGTCCAGCCGCCCAATAGAGTTATCATAAAAAAGAAAAGGTAAATAATGATTTCCACGAGTCCAGCTAGTGTCGTTTCGTAAAAATGTTTAGTATTTCTACTTAGACATCTGATGATTTAAAGGCATTTTTTAAGTCAATTACATTAAAAAGTAGAAAAAATATTTTTAAGAACTGCATTTAATGCTTTAAAATAGCTTCGTTTGTTACTCGATAGCTTTCCAGATTAAACTTGAAAGTTAAATAATTTACCGTCTTACGGAATGGCAACATCCTGCTACCTAGAGAAAAACAAAATTCTATTTGAGGCTGTGGCAATGCTTTCAAATAGCCGCATTTTCAGATTAAAATTGAAACATAAATATCTTACATTTTGTCGAATGGCAACAGTCTGGGAAGATTGAGATAAAAATATTTTATTTCCAACAGTGTTGCAGCTTCTCTGTTTCAAATCTTTAAGCTTATTAAACAAAAAATTCGTTAGATTTGTACAAAATGTGAAGTAAATCAAAAACAAATTCAAAATTGGAGCTTCGGGCTGTACATGATTGGATGGAAGATGTTTCGAATCGAAAATTCAGCACCTCTGAGTGTCATCGTGTTTTCACAATTTGAGGAGCCTATAGGCATACATAGAGATTCTTCATTATTTAAATTTTAATATTGTTTTTTAATAATGCATCGCGATAACATTTAAAAAAAGTGATTCAGTTTCGATACAGTCAGCTGCAGTGGCTGCGTTCTTAAACATTCTGAATTTATATATTTAAGTAATATTATATAAGGAGATATTAAGAATTTAAGAATATTTAAGTAAACATACGTAAATTATGAAAATAACAACATAAAGGAATAAATTCAAATTTACTTTTATTTTCGATGTGATATCTATAGATTCATCCCTGCAAGAAATATCTATTTGTTATATTTTTCCATTTGAACGTTTTGAAGGCTAAATGTTAAATTTTAGACTGACTTTTATTTCGGGTAATTCCAGTATGCTGAATTAACCAATAAATAAATGATTTATTATTAATTTTAACCGGTAATTTCAGAACACTAAATTACCACAGGTTGGAAAAATTACTGACTTAGGAAATTCCCCAACTTTAGCCTAATGACGTGATTTTTCGTACAAACATACACTGAAGAATCAAAACATTATGCCCACCTACTCGATAACGCGTCGCGTGGCCACGCGCCTGCAAAACAGCGGCAACTCGCCTTGACATGGATTTCACAAGTTCTTGGACTGGTTGTGCAAAATGTCTAAGCGACGATCACGGAAAGACGAGAAACTCCAAAATGGTGGTCTTTGAGCTCTGATCTGCCTCTCCATGACATCCCAAAAAATATGCACTATCAGTTCAACATCCGGAGAGTTAGGTGGTCAAGGCATTAATTGGAATTTATCTTTATGTTCCTCGAACCACTCCAACACAGTTCGAGCCTTGTGACATCGGTCATTGTCCTGCTAGAAGATTCCATTTCTAATTAGAAAGACAGACGCCTTGTAAGTGTGCAACTGATTCGCAGTGTTTCCTCGATAGTCCGCAGGTTTCGTGGTCCGTTCTACCACAACTAAAAGTCCTAAAGCCAGCCATGAGAACTTCCCCCAAAATATAATATCCCCCACCGGCCTGTGTATGACCTGCTGTACAAAACATTATGCCCGCCTAACTGTAATAAGGAGACTGTTCGCCTAGAAGTAACTGTTCTAGGCAAACAGTAGTTCTGTACAGACTGTAGGGCGTAACTGTTCGCTTAGAAGGCAGTTTACTCTGACAAAATCTTCATCGTGATACATGAGAAATCGTGATTCATCCGACCAGATAACTGTCTTCCATTTATCCGTGGTCTAGAATCAGAATGCGTAAAACATTGTTAAAATCCTCATTCAGCATCCAAAGTCCTGACAGGGACTCTTTAATAATCGCAAGTCACAAATACCCATCTTCCGAAGAAACTTTACATATTTTAATATTCCAAAGAGATTTTGGACTGGTCCTAACGACAATAGAATTCTCCACCAATTGAGTACAATTGAGTACCAATTGACAACAATTGAGTTGCTGATAGTCATATAACAGGTGGTACAGCAACTCAACTTGTGGTAGGTAAGTAAGTCTCGATCTTCACGGGGCCACAGTTGGCCATGACGCTTGCTCAACAAACGCACACGAGTGGCACGTCTGCTGCTCAGTCTCATATTCCCAGTGTCGGCTGAAGTGTGTGTTTCGAACCGCTAACTAAAGTCGTACGAAGATGAGAATGGTCGAAATAGCTTCTCACCAAATTTTGGAATCCGGGGCTACCTCTCTCGTAATTCAACTCCACGCCTTTCCGGAGGAGATAATGCCACAAACAAACAGATTTCAGAATTAATTTGGTTCAGCTGTAAGCGATTTTGAAAGAAAAGGCCTTTCACTTGGTTGGATCTGAAAATTATTACCTTAGCTGAAAACTTCTGCCCTCATACATTGCATTTTCCATTAGGGACTTAATGATTTATTGATAAGTTCCTTAGGTCAGAGAATTATGGTTAGAAAGTTCAATAAGCAATTTATTGATTTTCGTTACCACCATCTGTGTTACTTAGAGTAGTTACGGACTGAAGGAAATGTTATTGCAGTAGAACGAAATTATATTTTTAAAATATTATGAATATATTTGCAGGTGCTTGATTCGCATTAAGCAAATGAGGAAACAAGTATTTGCATTCCTGTTATAAACAAGCTACATGCAAAATGTCTTCGAAAGTTCCCCCGCGGTACTTCAAAGAAGAAGACTGATAGGGATTCATACTGAATTTTAATTGCAAAATTAACTTACAAACAACGACCAGAATAATATTTATTATTATTATCCTTATTTTCTTTTTTTTTAATTCTGAGAAGTAAGAACAGAAATTTTCAGTTCAAATAACAATTTTTTAATTCGCTTGCCCAAACATGAAAATCAGACTCAGTTGATATATGAATTACGACAAAAAAAAATACAACTATCCAAGTTCTGTTATAAAAATTGAATAAAACATTATAAGATATATTCTCCCTCTCCAGGATGCCTTCGAGGTGTAACGGCAGCACACTCGGCGCGTATTTGAGAGGCCAAGTTCGAGTCTCAGGTGAGGGCACTACACATTCTCACATGTCTACTAATTTAAAAAAATATGACTCTACAGTGTCTCCCGAACTACTAAAAGGTGGTGGACAATAACTCGTCACCACTAGGATTTGGCAATTGGATCCTCTAATCCCCAAGTGAACAGGTGAGAGCAAGATCCGGACACCCGGGCGGCTTTTGTAGACTATTCGGGTAACTTCCGGATCCCGCAACTGTCTTGAGGTAAACCCTCCGTGGGCCCCACAAGAACTGCATCGGGATTTTATTTTACAATGATAAAACGACATTGTACAGTGCCATAGTACACTACAGGCGTTACACATTTCTCACATGTATTACAGAAGTGGAATACTAATGCTTAGGATTATGCTATAACACTGTATGATGATTCATCATAGATACGACATGAAAATACATAGCTGGAGCACAAAAATTCACAACAACGTAAACAACAGTATGTGTTATTTTGGTGTCTTACAGACAATATATATAATACAGCTCCTAAACATAAAACATAAAAATACATAATATGTACACATACCAAAATATGTTACGTAATGCCTAAATACTATTTTTATAACACAAAATTGATTACACACAAACATGATACGTCATTCTTGTGCGGTGAAGTCATGATAGCCTCCCTAATCCCCAGTTGCCCTATAAGAAAGGGGGAGTATATAAGGTATTTTCTCTCTCCTTCCAGCATGCCTTCATGGTGTAACGGTATTTCACATATCCTAAAAAGCTAATGGTGTACAACGTATCAAAAAGTAGTTTTAAATGTGGAATTTAATCCACAGCATAATTAATCCATCGAGTTTCTGAAATCGCTTTCCACCCCTCCTTTTATTTCCATTGCTATAAGTTTTTGCAAGCCGGAAATAAAAAGAATCAACTACACCATCGCTAAGATTCGGAATCAGTATTGTACGAATAATAGTCGGACGTGCTACCAATTACACTTCGAAAACATGTAGAGCAATGGAAGGCAAAAATTCTCTCTAAATGTCATAAATTTCATATCAAGATATTAATTCAATGTGATTTAATATTTTCCAATCCGTTACGACTTAAATAATGCCAAGAAATGTAAATTTACATTATATCGGCAAGGTATAAAATATGTTGCATTAATAAAGTAAAGAGAGAAATAATACATTTCCTTTTAAAGTAAACAAAGTTTTATTCTGTTCCTACGTTCCGATGTCACTCAAAAACATCTTTAAATTGCATTCGGTAGCGGTCAAATGGTTATTTTCATTGAAATATGATACCCGAAAATTGTCGCGATTACAATACTTCCTTTTTACTTCGTACAAGGAAGTAAACACCAAAAACACTAAGCAGTCCTTGGCGTCGTCTGGCCAACGAACTTATCCGTTTTTGTGAAATCTAGACTGCTGTTCTCTGTTTTTGTTCCTTTTATTTATTTATGCATGTAATATTAAGCTTTAGATAAATTTCTTTTGTCCCATTTTTGTACATTGGTTATGCAGAAGCAGATCTTATTTGTTAAAAAAAGGAGATATTATAGCTTAAATATATAAAAAATACTAAATTTAGCATAAATTCTAGAGCAATCTCATTTTAATGAGAAAAAGCAAATAAAAGTATTTTCACATTTATGAGTATTCGTAATTTCCCATTATGTTGGTGCTTAGCCTAATCCAATATCCGAAGAACATGCATAGCGTACTGCAGATATTTTCTAGTAATAAAATATACTGGCATTAGATTTTACTGCAATGAGGACACAATTCCTGTCTATAGAATCATTGCTGAAAAGAATTTATCTCTTTTCTTTCAATAATACACTATTTTTATGGTTTGAGTGATACTTTTCAGAAAACTTAGTATAATCAAGCATTTCAGAAAGCACCCATATGTACAATGTATTTCCGCCAAATTATATTGCGTGTCAGGAACAATTACATTATAGCAATATTTTCTCATGCCTTACTGTCTTGTAATTCAGAATTATTATTTGCATTCAAAAAGCAATCAATGAATAATTAGGTGTTGAATTTTAGTAGCAAATTACTATAATATAATGCTTTTATTTGATAGAAGATATTTCTATTAATTGCTGGAAAATGATTACGTATAGATGGGTAATTCTTGACAGACAGCACTTTTTAAAACATATGCACAAATTTACACAAATGGTTGTAGAGACATTAGGTTTTTTCGAAGTAGGAGACATGAAAAATGAGCAACGCCTTCGCCGGGAATCGAACCACGGACCTCTCGGTTACGCGTCGAGCATGCAGACCACTACACCACTAAGACATGTGAAGAAGGGGGGGGAATACCTTATATGGTTTTAAATAAAAAGTAAATTTTGATGAAATGATAATACACGTTCGTACTGAACATATACCAAGACTTGTCGAATCATTAGATATTTTTGAAGAAGAAAATGTGAAAAATGTGCAGCGCCCTCGCTGGGACTTAAACCCTAGACCTCTCGACTACTCGTCCAGTATACTTCCAAATACACCACAAAGATACGCCGAAAGGAGGGAGAAAATACTCTACATATTCGTTTCAAGATCAGGAGGACCCAGTCGCGAAATCCAAGTCGTCCACCACCTTTTATTTCGGGCGCCACTTTAGGTTATAACGAAGCTGGAACGTGAAAAATGTACATTCCCCCCCCGCCGGGACTCGAACCCTGGACCTCTCGAATTCGCGTCGAGTATGCTTCCAATTACACCAGAAGGCATGCCGAAAGGGAAGGGAGAAAATACCTTATAGATCTAGTTATTTATGTAAATTTAAATACGGTAAATATTAGTCTTCATATTCGAAATTCCTGCTAATAAGATTTGAGTTATTTCAACACCCAAATTTTGTCAATTTGAAAGATTTTTATAAGAAATTTTAACTAAATGTACTGTTTGTAATAACCGCATACTGTTTACATGCTCATTAAATATTAGCGAAATTACGTTCGTTTTGTGCATTTTTCAAGATCGCGGTGGTATTAAAATGGGCATTCAAGGAATAGTTAGTATTTACCTTTTAATTTTCGTATATTTGCTATATCACACTTTCTGTCTAGATTTAAACTCTAACTCGGCAGTATCAATTATTGTTTAACTGATATTTTCAATTTTAACTTTTATTACTCGTATAATGATTTATACTGCTATTTTGTTGCATACCATGATATATATGTATGTAAAAGTTATCGCTAGAATTGCGCACTAGTTTTGCATTAATGTAAGAAAAAATTTAATGTGTGCACCACATGACTCCCTTGTACCGAATATTAAATTATACGCATTTTTGCTGCATTTCGTTTAAACTCATTTCCTCGAATTTCATTGGATATAAATTTCTCATTAAACGAATTTTGTTCTCAGTTCACGGCAAGGCAAAAATACATAAAATCTCAAAATATCTTCATTAAAATTTGGAAAATATAGGGAAAAAAATTAAACACCAACTACAGTTAAAACAATAAAAAATTACAATTAAAATTAAAGTTTCTACCCCCAAAACAAGCAATTCGACCAGCAGGCAACAAGGTAGATTTTTCGGTGCACAAAACTGAAAGTTTACTTTTGGCTCCACTCGGCAAAAATCACTAAAGGTGGATAAACTGAATTCAATAGTCCGCTAAGTTTCAAATGTAAACAAATATGGTGGCTATGGTAAACAAAAATAAGGCTTCACTGCATTTAAACAACTTTTAAATTGTCGATAATTCTACAACTATTGCATGCAGATTAACTAAAAGCATAAAAACCTTAACCGGAAGATAAGAGCAACACAATTCAATCATTTTTAAATCAGAATATGCCCAATTTACCGACATATGAGAATAACAAATCTGCGATCACGGAGCCGAGTAACAGAGTGGGTATATATATATATATATAGGTATATTTATATACTTTTGATGCAGCCGATTGCAACCAAAATGGGAGGTGTACAAATACATATTATAGCACTCCTATATACAAATTTGAACGTTTTGAGGCTACTCGTTTTTTAGTTTTGCTAGATTAATACATATATACGTAAAGACACTACAAAAAAGTCTCTTCTGAATCCATTTTAAATCAGCTTTATAATTCGTATGGGGAAAGCGTGTCCTTTATTCTGTCCTTACGTACGGATGTCACGCAAAACCATCGTTAAATTGCATTCGATACCAGTCAAAATGGATACTTTTGTTGAAATATGATACCCGGGATTTTTCATGGTTGCCGTATAAGGAAGTAAAAAACGCTTAAATGTAACATTTGGACTATATCTGGAATGAATTCATGAGCAAAGTCTGAAATTCATTACATTGTTAACATAAAATTATTAAATGTTTACTGTTGCTATGATTTTTATAAGAATAGTAATCTTACACGCTGCTCTGCAGATTCCTTTGGCTAATGGAGCAGGAAAACTGCTACAACAGAGCTGTGCTAAATGACTTCCATTTATTTGAATGAATATAAACTATGTATGTTATGCACATCTAAATGACTTTTATGAATATGAATGAATATAAACTGTGTACGTTATGCGTAAAAGCGTAAAAACGTGGTTCTTTCATATTGTAGACAAACGGCGCATAAACTTTCCTCAAATTGTTTCATGCATACATATGAAGGTACTGTTACCACAGTCTACTTAAATGCTCATTACATATTTTATGACAACGAAGCTGTCTGCCGTAGCGAAAGGCCGGGGTACGGATTCCGGAGAAGGTACGGATGTTTGTAAATGAGTATCGTTCGTGTGGCATGGAGGCACTCTAAATATACAGCGAGCCGAGATTTTTTTCGAGAGGTTCTGGTAGAGAAGAGGGGTGGGAGACCCTTGAAACCGCCCCCCGGGGTGCTGTCCTTGAAAATTTGGGGGGGGGGGCAGCAAAACTAAGCAAAGTCGTATTATTACCTATATGCTGCTCAAGACAATGCTTGTCGCAATGTTGCACTCCTTGCCATTATGGATTTTGTGGGCTTCTGCTCATTCCACTGTCTGACAAATGAGAAAAGTCACTATAAGAGCAACAACATCTTTTATGAAATCTTAGACTGAAAATGCAGATACAGGTTTTGCAATGGTCATTTTAGCCCAAACGGCGTTAGCTCAGAACGGCTATTAATTTCGTTTTGGCATTTTGCGTTAAAACTTTAACGTTTCTTCACGTTCTTCTAAACTGAACATTTCTTTCGTTAACGTTTCCGTTAAAGAAACGGACATTTAACGTTAAAATTTAACGTTAAATGTCCGTTTCGCTTTTCAAAATTGTTGACACCAATTACTATCGCCCCGTGTTATATTTAAAGAAATGAAATAATGAAGAATCTGCATAAATGTGTGTATGTTCTAGCATTGTGATAAAACAATGGTACCTAGGGCCATCCAATATTAAATAACGTAATCTTCCACTGAATATGGGCATCTGGAAACCCTAATTTGAAATTTTTTTTATTGTTGATTTCATATTTTGTAACACTAACGAATTTTTTTATTAACAAACTCAACGATTTCAAAGCGTGCAATGGCAACACTGTACGGGAAAAAAAATTTTCTCTCCAGGGCGAAAGACTGTGTATTGTACATTTTGAAGATATGCTGTTTTAAAATATTTTGTGATATTGCTGTTGAATTGAATTTTGTGTGTTTTAAATGCGAAGAACATGATATTTATTAAATAAAAGTAACACACAAAATCTTAAAAAAATGCCCCTTTGAACGTAATATAAAATCTGAAAGCTTTCGAATTTTTTTTAATTAATCCCTATTCACTGTCTTCTGACTGATAAAACCTCTTAAATCCTGCTAATTTCGCATGATACGTATCTGTACGCATTCACTGAGTTTCATACGTAAAATACACATTTGCACACGTGTCTTTTAAAAATCTTCAGCGGAGGAAATCACAGGAAGTAGGCATAAAATGCATTCTGTAATGAATTGTCTAATTTAGCCTACAAATTTGATTCCAGGCTTCTAAAATTGCATTTTAAAAGGCTTAAAAGAAGAATATAAATTCTCGTTTACGGAAGATAATTTAAAACTATGTGCTGGGAAAGAGCCCATTATTTCAACTTTAATGAGAAGAATTTATTTTTGCGATCCTTTGAATTCAAAAGTGAGCCATTAAACATATTTTGTTGAAGAATGCTTATAATGAGTAAGCGAAAATATTTCTTGCGAAATGTGCAATCACTAACATTATTAACTACGTGATTACGGATGAAGACTAGAACCTTCAGAAGCCGCGCTCTGTTTTATTTTTTTTTTAATATTTTATGCACAGTATATTCTGATGCACTCATATGCTTTTAATATCCCGAAAACATTCATTGTTAATTTCAGTGCGTATTGTGAAACGTCGACTTTATAAGCCTTGTTCTCTAATAAACAGCAAATCCGGTGCACGGAAATATGCACTACATTCATACTCGCTTATACCGATTTTCAAAGTTCGTCCTAAAATATTTGGCATATGAAATAATTGGTTCATGAAATGAAAATAACAGTATACACACACACACAGGTGTATATATATACACACACATATATATATATATATATATATATATTAGAAAGTTA
>KK120327.1:432280-448987 GCA_000611955.2 Stegodyphus mimosarum
AATAAACATTTGGAACAGAAAATGTAAAAGGAAACGTTTAATTATATATACAAAACTATTGTAAACGAAAATTAATCTTTTTTATTCAAAGCGAGAAATGCGAATACGAATTCAATGCGAGGAACATACATTCTTCATTATTTAATGTCTTTAAATATAATACAGGGCTGCAATATTTGATGGCAACAGTTTGAAAAGTGAACCGACATTTAATGTTTCCGACACCAAACCGCGAAATGAAAGCCTTCAAGGACAAAGCCTCTTTCAACTAAAAAATTATTTATTTAAGCATAAACTACAGTCATCTGAATTTTTATTGGAAGCTATTTTAAATACTTTTTTTTTCCTAGGATACAAAGTTATAAAAGGCAAATGTATACCGCAGCCTTTAAAAATTAAACCTTTCATAAAATGTCTCCTGATTCCTGATTTCTTATATCTTCTTTTGTATAGTTTGTCATTTTTATCTCTGCATTCTAAAATGCAATGTTTTAAATGTTAATAGAATTTGAATATTTTTCTTTTCTCTCGATGCTTTTTTCTTTCTTTTTTGGCTTTTCAAAATTTTAATTCTTCAAAACAAAATTGCTTCACTTCCATAAAGATTGTATGGCTAATTATGTTTCAACGCTTTCCTTTAATATTTCATAGCAGAAGATCACAGAGAATAAATTTCTTATTATAAATTCGTGAGGGAATTACTTTTATGAATGGGAATTTATGTTACGAAAATGAAGTCCATCTTGTTACTTCGTGAAGAGTTTTTTTCACTTCCTTATAAAACAAATATTTGTTTTCCATTTTGCACATGAACAGAGTCTATTTTTTTCTGAAATTACCAGCTGGAATATAAACTTTTCCTCAGCGAATTACGTTCTCAAAATTGTATTCAAATGCGTTTTATTAATTACGTTGCAGAGACATTAGGTTATTTAGAAGCAGGAGATAAGAAAAATGAACAATGTCTTAGCTGAGACTCGAATCATGGACACGCGCCGAGTGTGCTGACCATTATACCACAAAGGCTTGCTAAGAAGGCGAGAATATTCCTTAAATACTTCCTTTTTTAAGTGTGACTGGAGATTAGGGTACCCAGTCACCAAATCCTGGAGGTTGAGAATCCTCATCCAACACCTTGTACAGTTCGGGCGCCACGGCAGAGACATTACGTTATTTATAAGCAGGAGATGTTAAAAATGAGCAATGTCCTTGTCGGGACTCGAACCACGGACCTCTCGAATATGCGCTGAGTGGGCTGACCATTACACAACGAAGGCATCCTAAGAAGGCAGGAGAAATACTTTATAAGGCTTCACTCTTTAATTATGCATTCTAATTTGTGAATTTGATGTACATTGTATTATGTAACTTTTATGTTGCCTCTTATTAAAGAATGAAGTGTTATGAAGTCATAAAGCTTATGGTATGAGTGAATATCTTTAAACCGCGGGAAAGCGTGTGGGGTGTATCATACACTAAGTCTACAAAAAAGTGGAATATTCCTAACTTGTGAAACTGAAATTCTGTACTCCATTCAGTAGCTGCGTTTCTAGTAGTGAGTGACTTTCAGAACCGCTTTTCCGTTGCCTGTGTGTTTCAGAAAAAGATTTGTCGGTATTTTATTGCATCTGGGGTGTGACACGACCCACACGCCTATCCCCGTAAGTGCTTTTCTGACTGAATATTTACTTTAAAAATTTATTTGTAGAGTGTAACAATAAATATTTCTACTCGCAAGCAATTTTAAAGTATTTGAAATTAAAGTTTAAAGGATTTCTAAGCGCCTTATGGCAAAAAGAATGACTCCCTATGAATTGGAAATGCAGCGGTTGAGAGACTGATTAGAAATATTTGAAAGTGAAGATGATTACATTTCGGAAAATGAAGATGAACGTAGGAATATTTTCTAGACTGTTTGATTCCGAAAAAGATAAAGCATTAATTTCTTATGTTCCGAAAAAAGGAAAAACTGTTTTTATGCTTCTAACATTACATAGATGACACTACTGGAGAAAAGCAAACGCCAGAAATTATATATTTTTATAATACGACTAAGGAAGCAGTGGATATTGTGGATGAAATGGTAGCAAGTTATTCAATTGCCAAAATAGCAAGGAAGTGATCAATGGTAATTTCCTTTCTGCGCTGAATATTGCTGCAATAAATGCTCGAATTATATTACTTTCAACTGCTAATCCACCAACCAGACACAGAAGCAGATGTCTGTTTTTCAGGGACTTAGCATTACAATCAATTAAAAAAAAATACATTAAATAACGATCAGAGATTGATACTTTACCGTGAAACTTACATACTGCAAGCAAAAGAAGAGAAGTTTCGAAGAATAATTCAAACGAATATACGCAATGAGAAGCAATTAAGTATAAAAGTTGTGATGAATGCCCTGAAGCCAAGGCAAAATGTGAAATCCTTCTGTGCTAAGATCACGTGAGTGAATTTTGTTCAAAGTGTAAACAAATACAATAAGTTGCATTGTGTATTAGAGATGCAATAAGACTTAGAGATATGATTTTATTTTGTTATTATTTTCATTTACCTTATTTTTAACTCTATATAAGCTTATTTTGGTAATTAATTTTTTGTAACCCAAGTCTTATTTCGTATTATAAAAGAAAATCAGCTTTAAAACCAAATAAAACTGTTTTTACCGTATTTTAAACATTGGGATATGTGATATCCATGCGCCCACTCTAGTAACTTTTCTTGATGCGCCTTCCTCCGGGTTAATACTATTGGTCTTACAATTATATTCTCCGTATAAATAATAGCTTGGGTGCGAATCTTCTTCATTGACACATTAAGTAACCAAACTCTTCTATACATCCGTAACTGTGATTATTTGCCATTATTTTAACTTTCAGCCTTAAATCTCTAAAAATTTATTTGAATACTTACTGCTTTAAAGCATGTGTCAAACTTAATGCTACCTCTCCGTAACCATGGAATCGTATCTCCCTCAGGAGAAACTATGAATTGTGAAAATTCTCGCAATAATTATCACGACTTCGACATTAATTACTTCCTGCACTTAATTAGTGAAACAGAGCTTGAGCTGAAATTAAATATCATCTGTGAGTTAAATGCAGAAAGTTTATCTCGTATCCTAAATAAAATCACTCAAAAGTCTTTATATGACGTTTATGTCTTGAGTATCAGATTTAAGTGTGAAATGGGAGATTTTGCTTGCATTATATGCCATTGTTATATCTGGGCGTTGCCCCAAAAGTTTCGTGATTTTCAAGAATGAAATTCTAAAGTAGAATCATCGTGTAGACTTTAGTCACGATTACTTCGCCATTATCGCGTGCCGAAGAAAAAGAAACGCAATTGTTTAAGACGTTAGAACCTTATCGTGAGCAGCAAACCTATAATTTATAGCTTTGTCTTCCGATTCAAATATAAACGCGAACGGCATAATGAGAAATTCCGACTCCTTCAAAAGATTGCAACGTTCTGATGTTCCTTTAGTTTATCAATTATGT
Organism: Stegodyphus mimosarum; assembly: GCA_000611955.2. Lineage (NCBI taxonomy): Eukaryota > Metazoa > Arthropoda > Arachnida > Araneae > Eresidae > Stegodyphus > Stegodyphus mimosarum. The sequence goes on from KK120327.1 coordinate 435,784, forward strand.
AATTACCAAAACCCTAAAATCGTCATCTAATTTGAAATCAGAGTCTTTGATAATTCTTTTAGGAAACATGGCGATGATTTTTTGATTTCAGAATCTTCCATGTTATTTGAAGTATTCTAATTTGATTGAAATTTGATTTCTAGATATTTATTGCGATATATAACCCCAAAAGCTTGACGGAATTCGTATTTGGAATTGATTTAAAATGTATGATGCTTATAGAATCATTTTATTTTAATTTCTTTAGCAGTAACGAGGGCAAGTAATACGTGGGAACATTGCCCCTGGTTTACGGTAAATGATGCTAATCTTTTTGGTCAAACAAACACAAAACATAGGTTTCGACTTGAAACTTCGTTAAGTTTCCTAATTCTTCCAGTTTATATAATGTGCATAAATAATGGTATTTCTTTTACTGTTTCATTATAAACATACTTCTTTCCATCTTTTAGAATTTCTTCTACACGTAGAGAAATTTATTTTTAACCCATAAGGGTTATTAATTTCGTTTTGGCATTTTGCATTGGAAGCTTTAAAAGGCTGCATCCCTTTTCAAATTGTTGCCAGTAAATGTTATCGCCTTGTGTTATATTTAAAGAAGTTAAACAGTGGAAAATGTGATAAAACAACTGCACCTAGAGCCATCCAATTTTGAATAACGTAATCCTCCACATCTGGAAGCTCAAACTTGTAATATGGAAATTATTTTATTATCTATTTCATATTTTGTAAACCTTTAACGAATTTTTATTAACAAACTCAACGATTTTAAAGCGAGCATTGGAAACACTGAACAGAAAAAAAAATTATCACCAGCGAGCGAGACTATGTATCGGAAATCCTAAGCACCATATGCTCTTTCTTAATTTATTTTGTGTTGTTGCTGTTGAAATTAATTTTATGGTTTACGTGCGAAGAGCGTGATATTTATTAAATAAAGGTAATACATAAAACGTTAAGAAAAGACGCTTTGAGAGTGATACAAAATTTAAGAACTTTCAGATTTTCTTTTTAATTTTGTAGGGTGACGTTTAGTACTATGTTTTATTATTATTTGTACAGTAATATTTTCCTTTGCTAACCTATCTGCTATAAATAGAACGTAACTATATTTATATGTCTTTACTATGTTTTACTAAACCAATGCATCTCATAATACAAGAATAATAAAGAAATAATTCATTTGAACTTTTAATATTTTTCAAAAAACGATAGTTTCCAGTTTCGTTGACTATTTTTGGATATACTACGTATTTCATAATTCTAGACAATTTCATACAGAAGTATTAAATTCAGAATTTCATATTATACAGAAAACTATTAAACTACTTGTTAAATTTCATAATAGTTTACTTCCTTCATTTTAGCTGCTGGAAGATAAACTCATGTCCATAATTAAGGATAACGCAAAATCAGGCAAAGGAAGCGTTAGAAGCAAAACAAATTTGACTTATTTGTAAAGCTTATTTATAAAACAAATGTAAAGAGCAAAAAAAGATGCTATGTGTTTGATATTATTAAAAAAATTAGCGATTTTTTCTCACTGGAGCAAATTACAAAAAAACCCTCTTTACAAAAAACCAATATTACATGGTTGGTATGATTGTTAATACATTGTATGTCTCCTAGACGATGCAATACAGCCCGTACAACGCCTAGGCATGCTGAGTATCAAATTATCGATCTGATCTTGGGGGATATTACACCACTCAAAAAGCAACGCTCTCCGAAGTTCCGGTAGACATGTAGGAGGAGGTTGACGGGCTGCAACTCGTCGGCCAAGCATGTCCCACACGTGCTCTACTAGATTCAAGTCCGGTGAGAATGCTGGCCAGTCCATACGGGTGATATTTTCCGATTGAAGGCCTTCGCTTACGATGTTTCCACGGTGAGGACGGGCGTTGTCATCCATAAACGCAAATTGTGTGCCCATGGCGCCACGAAACAAACGTACATGTTGTTCCAGAATGACGTCCCGGTAGATTTGTCTTGTCATGGTTCCAATTTGAACATGCAGGTCAGTTCTGAAACCCAGAATAATTCCACCCCAAACGAGCACTTCTGCACCACCGCAATGGTGTCGTTTAGTGATGTTTTCTTGGTGATAACGGGTATCTGGAGCTCTCCATATGAAAGTCCGGCGAGAATCAGACTGCAAGCTTAACCTGGACTCGTCGGAAAACATCACATAAGCCCACTGTTGCGGTGTCCACAATGCATGCCCCCTACTCCAGACTAACCGCAGGCGCCAGTGAGTTGCTGTAAGTGGAACGCATCTAATAGGTCTACGAGCATATTGACCAATCTGCCCTAAGCGTCTGTACACGGTCTGCCTTGAAATTGACGTACCAGTGGCTGAAGAGAGCTGACGAGACAGGTCTGAGGCTGTGCTCCGCCTGTTTCTTTTGGCAGTAACTGCTAAATACCGGTCCTCATTCGGCGTTGTAACTCTTAGGCGACTTGTGCTGTAACGTCTATTCACATTACCATCATCTTGGAATCGTTGCCAAAGCCTGGACATGACACTCTGGGCAATATGATACTTCTAGATGGGTACGCCCGCATTCCAGACGGCCGATAATTCTACCACGTAAAAAATCATCCAAATGCGTCCTCTGTGTCATAACTATTCGGTTATTGCACTGAAATGCTTATAAAGCACCTGCGAACAATTTTACCTCTTTGTCTGTATTCCTTATATATCACTCTCTTACACTCTCGTCATTGTGACGTACCATCGGTGTCGTCTGGTTACTTCCTGAAATCTGCATATGACTCTTGAAGATATGTGTAGTGATTTTACAAGTGATATATTTATTTTAGAGTTCGATTTCCGCGTAACTCCGAATTATCCTTAATTTATGGACATGAGTGTATATATGGGTTAAATTCTTCGATATGAGTAAAGAATATTTTACAATCTTAATCGTCTTCAGTTTATTATCGTTATGTAAGAAGATAATGCAGCAATAAGTTTTCTATAAAAACAAGCGCGTGTTTTTTTACTTCCTTGTACGAAGTGAAAAGGAAGTATTGTAAACGCGAAAGATTTCGGGTATCATATTTCAACTAAAATATCCATTTTGACAGCTATCGAATGTAATTTAACGGTGTTTTTACGTGGCATCTGAACCTTAAGGACAGAATAAAAGACTCTTTTTTCCCAAAGAAAATTATAAAACTGATTTAAAATGGATTTTAAAGAGATTTTTTCTTGGTGTTTGTGCGTAATTACTTATGTATGTTATGTATCTCGCATAACTCAAACAATTTAAAAGTGAGCAATGGCAACACTCTACAGAAAAAACACTTTTTTATCATCAGCGCGCGGAACTGTGCATCGGAAATTCTAAAGATAAACTCATTTTAAAATTATTTTGCGATATTGCTGTTAAACTGAATTTTATGGTTTAAGTGAGAAGAACATGCTATTTAATAAATAAAGGGAGCACATAAAAATTTTAAAAAACGCTCCTTTGGACGTAATTTAAAATCTGAATCCTTTCAGATTTTTTTGTTTCTTTGTTTGTTAATTTCATTTATACATCGTTTTAGATTTATCATAGTATTTGAATACAGTATATGGCAATGATTAGATAATTGTTCATAAGATATACATACTTTTTGTGCATTCTGAGTTATAAAATGAATGAGATGTAACGCTGTTAAGTTAACCCAGCGCCAGAGTGTCGCTACGGTAAAAAAATATAGTGAATTGTAAAGCGTGCATTTATTCTTTTTTGGTTTGTGCGTTATCGAGGAAGTAGATTTAATTCAATCCAATAAGTTTAAATGAAATGCAAAATGCGTATAATTTAATATTTCGTACAAGGAAGTCATGTGGTGTACACATCAGATTTTTTTTTACTTTCATCTAACGAAATATCTCAGTAAAATAAAGTATAGTAAAGTGTTACATGTACCATAATATCAGTAACAAAATTGATAAGAATTTCAAATTTATGAGATTTTGAACCATATTAAGAAAACAATAGGCATTAATCAGTTTTTGTAATATGATTCGATAAAATGATACGGAAAATCTGCAACAAATAGAGATCGATGAAGTGATGAATCGGTCGCTTGAGACTATCGCGTATCCAAGGACACAGTTTTGGATGAAGTCGCTGATGAGATTATTAAGCAGAGGCGTCTGTTGTTATCTGATATGCCAACGCAAGATGTCTATGTCTCGTTCAGCTGTGAGTCTTCGATCTGGCTATCAGATTTGAGATGCAATTTCTATTTATATGCGCGTTCTGAACCCGTGTACTATAGATCTAAGTCAACGACATACGAATGCATACTTATTCTGCAAACAGCGAAATCAGTAAAGAAATTATACTTACTTAATTTCGTGATTAGATTTCTTAACGTTTTTCCTGAACAAAACTGTACTGTAAAAGTTGTAAATAATTCTTCAATTCGCTCCGCTTTCATGGTGTACGTATTTAACATGTTCAGAGAGAAATTCGAATATGCATAGTTTCAATCCCGACAAGAGCACACTGGAGTTTTCACGTTTCCCACTTCTATAAAAAAAATAATCTCTATAAAGTTACAGTAATGCTTAAATCATGAACGTGTAACCTTAGTGAATCCTAGTATAAAATATTAAAATAAAAGAAGAAATATTTATTACCTGTTGCTATATTAGCTCATGCTCAGAATATTTCTTGATTTTTATGTAGCGAAATTTCTTGAAAAATTTATATCATACAGGGCATCCATTTAAGACCCCTGTACGACCTATAGTTTTTGAGATAAATGCGGAAAAAAGTATGACGTCATATCGATGTAAGGGAAAGTACTTCATTAAAAAACATCAGTGTTTGCGTATGTTCGACCGGAAGGTTGGCATTTCCATACATAGGAAGATGTTTTCAAAATGTCCACTGCAGATATCGAGGCATTCGCGCTCTCGCCGTGGAGTAACATCTAGTCAATAGCCGTGGAATAACGTCTAGTAATGTAATGGTAACGCCTTACTAACTGCTAAAGAGATGGCCGTCATTATCCATCACATTGGTCTCACGATGATAAAGGTCATCGTAGGTTGGACAACAAACTGAGATACACTGGAAGCTTCCACCAGACACACTATCTGCAGGAAGTGGGTGGAAGAGCAAGTGACGGGTATGCACCACCACAGGAAGATACGGAATTTCGGTATTTGGAAGAAACTCCCAAGTTGTGCACTCGTGCAATAGCCAGAGAGCTGAATGCCAGTAAGAATAATGTGCACAGGTTGTTTCGATTAAAGGATCTACACCCATTTCTCTCCACAAACATCCGAGGTCTACATCCAGATGGCTTTCAGCCACAGTTTGATATAAATGACTATTGTAACAACGCGGAGCCGAAACTGCTTTCATTGCACATGTCTTGTGAACGGATGAAGCATTTTTCACACTGATAAGGTCTTAAACATTCACAACAGTCATGTTTGGTCAGAGTCCAAACCTCAAGCAATCTACCCACAGAGCATCCTCTGGTTTGCAAATACGTGGGCCGGCATACTACACTGACCTACTGAGCACCTTCCGACCTGAGTTAGCCTTGAGGCAACTAACGGAATAAGATACTCAAAGTTGGGACCATCTACTATCTACCAGCCACAACCTCAGGTCAGGGCCAGAGCAGATCAGTCGAGCATATTTATTGTCAAAATTAAAATCACAGAGGTTCCAGTTATACAATAATTACAAATTGATTAGGTACATAACATACGTTGAAGAGTACGTCTAATGCGATGTACAGATGTTTTACAAAAGCGTAGTGACATGAGAGTAATGAGCTGCCATCTACAAAGGCAAACACTGGAACATTACATAAAATAATTATACATCATAAATTTTAAATTTTACATTTTAAAATAAAAAATGGCAGGAAAGTCTCAATTTCAAAAAAGAAAATCGTAAATGTTATACTACCAATTGTTACAAATGAATGAACACATTGATTGGGCATGCTAAATGTGAAGATATATAAACAAAGAATCGAAAGTACCAAATATGAAATATTAACAAATTCTGCCTTTCGATAAGGTAGACCGAATTACAACAAAACTTGTCCGCGAAACAGAGCATGTACTATGCACTAAAAATAATAACATTCAAAACATTAAACCTGAAACTGATACATTAATCAAGGAATTAAAAATACGAATGTGGATGTTACGAATGTGGATATATTGCTAAAGGGATGCATTTCTTAGAAGAATAAGAGCTGAGATAGGGCATGTTACAAATACGAGGATACATTGTTGTGAAGATACATTTGTGACAGTGGAAGCAAATGACAAGTTAAACTAGGCAATCGCATAATTGGGACATATCTGCTGCCTCAACAGCTCACAGGGCTTTCATAATTGGTATTTCTCTGAGATATCTTAGCCGGTTTCTTAGATTACATACCGTTTAGCAGGAATACATGGCCTGTGTTTGTAGCATGATGGCACATTTTAGTGCTTTTCTACTTGAGAGGCTGAATATGGAATATCCCGGCCGTTGGACTGGACGTGAGGAGCCGATTGTATTGCATATCGATATATAGTTACTAGAGGAAGAATTTTGTTCTTGGTCTTCCTTCTGTGTGCATTCTGATGGACAGTATGCTGCTACAACATGTGCAGTCAGTCATTCATGCAACGGCGAAAGCATGCATGCCTCCACACGCGCGGTTGGCTTGTAGAACTTCTTCCTATGTAAATATATACAAATACCGATTTTCATGTTTCCAATAAAGTGTTTTTTCCCGTGCACCCTCTATGGTGTCACATTTTTCTTTCACATTTATTCCGAACACTATCGGTCATGCAGGTATAATTCTTCGGGTATTTGTATGTATTCCAAGCAAGGAATCTAGCTGTGCAGAGTTTGGAGGGGTCAGGGTTTTTCAGAACATCGGCGGTGAATCCATCTTTATTTCTCTGTATTTAAAAATAGTTTACTACATAACTCTACTCAATGATCTAATTTTTTTTTCAAAACCTGTCTGGAAATAATTGTCAAAGTCGGTAGGAGGAACAATTAGCTTGCCTGCTGTTGTGAATGCACTGTTCAATATTGTTAAAATCATTTAGTAATGTTTGTTTATTTTTCATCTAGGGCAAGTTTTGCTATTGTGTGTGAAAAGTGTATATTTAAAACAACTGATATTCGTAACTTCTAACTTTGTTATATCTGATATTCATAATTTCGATGATAACTTTTTATTTTCTTGAGAGTACATGGTCATTACGCATAATTCATGGGGTTTTAAAACACTGTATTTCCCAACATATTGCAAATACTAAGAATGAATGCTATATGAAATGAAGTGTAAACCTTTTATATTTTAGTCATTGATGTGTGCTGTTTTTATTACACGACATCTCCTCTGAAGGTTACTGTAATGTTGCTGTGGAACCCTTCTAATGTTACTGCCAGTGAGGGCATGTATAGTAATAATGGCAATAAGGGCATATATATGGCTTTAATATGTTAACATATCTCTAAAGGAGAAAAATAACTGTCGTTATTTAACGGATTGTCACCAGAGTCATCGGAAATTTTTGGTTATCTGTGAACACCTTGGACACGTGGTAAGGCCTTGGTTATCTTTGGATAAAAGGTATTCCCCAACCTATCAGTACGATATTGGGTGAGCTCATTCATTCAGATATCGATGCACCCTCATATTACTGGAATATGAAATTCTCTGATTAATGTTTTTTTTGGGGGGAAAATAACCATGGCCCAGCATATCAAGATACGACATATCCAGAGAAATGACGCAGAAGAAGTTTCGCTATATAAATCCCGCTTCTTTTCAAACAGAGTGCGACAAATTTCTGTGTTCCAATTTCAGTCACTGTAACGTTTCACTTTGCACAAATGAATGATCGTTTCGTCGCTAAATATTAGAAACCAGATAAAATCGTCGTAGTATGTTTGCTTCTTGTTTACGTTTACAAATTTCACTCGAAAACCTCATCTGGCTCTAGCTGTTGCAAAATCAGCAAATTGTATGGTTTCAATTGTACTAACCGTCGCAAAACCATTCTAATAACTGTCTGTGAAGTATTAAGTTCTCAGCTACTTCTATTTCTTAATCTTTGTGAACTGTCCTAATCTTTGTGCCCAAAAATACATTCTAACTTTTTACATGCGCGATAAAAGTGTAGAAACACGTTCATATTCTAAAACAGAAAAATACATTCAACTTTAAACTTCGCCATTTTGAAAACGGAATTGATATCTTCTACGTAATGCGTCACAAGAACTTCTCACGCACTGACTTAAAAATGTAACGTATTTTCTATCGTTACATGACTACCAAGTCGCCCAGACGGTATAGTGGTTAGGGAAGCCTGCTGCGGTACCGAACGGCATGGGTTCGAATCATGGATGCTTGTAAATGTATAGTGTCTTTGCGGCACGAGGGCACATTAAATATATGGCCGACCGAAAGGCCTCTAGCGTGAATTGTGGTAGGGGCTGAGGGCTGGGTGACTTTCGGACTACACCCCGAGATGCCTCTTACAAAATTGGAGTAGAAATAGAAGTCCAACCTCCTTCTGTCTGTAGCAACCATTCTTCCGTGAAATTCATGGACAAGATAACAACAACGACATGACTACAAAAACCACATATGATCCTCCACTCGAAATTGCAAGAACCATTGGAACTTACGAACCCATTGGAATGCTTGTAATAATTCTGTAGTATTAAACTGCTTTAAAACTTTATAACGCTTAAAATAAAGTTTAATAATGCTGAACAATGAATTCAGCAATGAGTCTAATGGAAGCCACATCTTCCACTGAAACGGGCAAACTTCCTTAAAAATTGTTAATAAAGTCTCTTCGTCAACTTGAAAATACATACTGCTTTAAAAACTATTAGATCTATTTACTTAAAAGGTATGTAATATTTACGTATTTTATAAACCATTTGACGCTAATAAATATACGTGAATGCAATTTTATGAATAATTTGACTTCATTTCAGGTAGAATCCACTTCTACATATTATAAATATAAGAGCAGTTTATGAATAAGATCAACACTTCAACAGATCAGTCATTGCCTCGAGAGAAATATTTACTTAAAGTTTAGAAATATTACTTTTTCATGTATGAAAGAAGAAAATATTACTCCGTTTTTATGTAATCAGAGCATCACAGAAATACAAAACTCTTAAATAATAAAGAAAATATTTCCGCCGGAAAGAGCTAAATCTGGATATATGTGCGCAATAAATATATCTATTCTGAGGAGGATTTGAATTTCATTTATATTTTCCCATCCAAACTGAAGTTTATCGACAGAATATTATTTTTGTTTAATAATTTGATATTTTATAGTAAAAATCATTGCGATAACGTAACCTTTCTTTTGATGTTAGAAAGATTAAATATTACATTTTTCTTCGAATTATAAATAAAGCTATTGACCCAAGTAAGTACATCTTTTACGTATATTTCTATGTGAAGGTTTAAAACACGCTGTAGTTTTCTTTACAAAACTAACTAAAAAAGTGTTTAAGATTGCAAAAATGTATAGTTTATCATGAACAAAATGAAATTTTAGAAAAGTATGTTGTATTAAATTTTAACGCTTGCTTTAAGGGGGCTCGTACACCGTAAAACCCTTAAGATCTTCGAATATGTTAATTACTGTTGCAAAAATTGATAATAACTTATTTATTTTATAAGCAATAGCTTCCAACTTTTTACGGCTTGCTACATAATATAGCTGCTTTGGGAACTAGTAACCAGAAAGTTTATGTTGCCAGAAATATTTTTACAATTTAATCTGCTTTGTGACAAAATTTTTATGCGTTCACGTCATGTTTCCACTTTGCGCGCATGATATTTTAAAAATGGCTGGTGGTACATCCTCGAAATGTGATGGAATTTTTTATACGGGCAATATCTTCTAAGTAAACTAAAAATCTGATAAATATTTTAATATTAAAAAATTTTATGCATGACAACATTACAGCATTTTTTAATGAAATACATTTCATAAACTCAACAAGTGGAAACATGACGTGAATAGATAAAAAATATTGTCACAAAGCAGATTAAATTATAAAATTATTTGTGGCAGCACAAACGTTTTCCTTACTGGTTCTCTAAGCAGCTCTATTATGTAGTCAGCTGTAAAAGGTTGGGAGTAATGGCTTTTAAAATAAATAAGTTATCCCAATTCTTGCAATATTGGAAGATGATAAGGGTTTTAAAGTGTGCCAAGCCCCTTAATAGCTAAATTTTAATCCTTTGATTTAAATCAAAGGGGCTATTGCAAGAGATGTTACCGGATGCGAAGAGATTTCTAAAGCTTTTATGTTCGTATAGTTGAAGATACATCATTATAATGCGAAAACATGACCTTCGTTAATTATATTAGCTGGAGAATTAATGAATTGCACAAATAACGTAGATCCATCCACGTATTCTCCAAATACAGGCAAATTACTCCATACACTAATATAATGAGCTCTTACCAAGAGCAAACGTAAGCTTAAAGGCAATAATAAATACAGACGTTATTATTACGTCTATGATATATCAGTAATCTCCTGGCTCAAAAATTGGTGTCTTCATAGTGTTTATAATCCTGTATTATGTCTGTATTTTTATATAATTAAATTATACTCTACGGACATTCATATAAACAATTTTATATGCCAAAATAATATGCCTGTCGACATCCAAATTCTATCGCTAGCCTGATGAAGCAAGACGGGTTGTCAGAACTGAGTGTTCGGTGCATATTCTTGGCGAACATCTTCGTGAAAACTTTACGTCCTGATCTTGAACAGAGAGCTGAATGCAGCTATGTTCTGTGGTAGAAAACTGTGGTTAAGTGGTAGAAGAACTGCACTTGAGAAGGATTTAAAATCCTCTTTTACTATACCACAATTATATACAGCCACTTCCGAACTCGGGAGGGATACAGAAAATAATGATCGCACTTGGGTCTAAACTGAACAATCAAATAATTTGAACTAAATTTAAATAGAAATTAAATCGTCGTTGCTCACAGAGCTATGAACGCGAGGTTGGCCTTTACGCTAAATGGTGCGTAGCAAGGTTTAACTAATACTAACGCATTTAGATTTACTTCAATAAGTAATAGAGTAACAGCGCTAAGGCTTAGAATTTAAATACTAGCTGGTCAGGCGAACGTCGAATAGAGTAGCAGTGGTCTGAGACTAAAAGCTCTCTCACACTGAGAGGTTCCTACCTACCGTTTAAATAGCAACTTGGCTCCACTTCAAATTAACATAAAGCTGAAACGCGCGCTTATTCTAACGGGAAGTTGAAATAAGAACACATAGAAAAAGGCAAATTAAAATAAGACTTTGTTAGTTTCAACTAAAACCTTACAGGGTTGCCACACATTTGTCTCCTTCCGAGTGTCACTGTAAATTTCAAATATTCCACATCTAATGCCTCTGATAAACACATTGTTCATCAGAGGTTTCAAATATTAACAACAATAGTATTCAGTAAAATTTTAAATATTGAAACAAAATTGTAATAATTACTTACTTCAATGATAATTCAAGCTACATCAGCATGCTATTCGGTTTGATAATAGTAAGAAGTGTAATAATTATGATATGTATTATATAATCATTAAAATACATTAAAGTATTTAATGTTAAACTCTAAAGCGACAAAAGAAATAGCACAATAATTAAAACTAAAGATTACTTAACAAATATTAATGTTAAACATATATAAGTTACCAACAAATTAATACTCAGTTAATATAATTATATACCAAAAAATCAGCACATGTACACTGAAACCTTCTCCAGTACGTTATCTGAAAAGAGAGAAAAAAAATGTATATCAATTTGAATCACAAAGTTAAATCTTTATATGTATAAGAGAAATACTACTGACTCATGATCAAATCTCCGAAACTATACACCCGATTGACTTGAAATTTTGCATAGTTACTCATTCCACGATGTAGACGCCCACTAAGAAAGGATTTTACGTAAATCCCCTCCAAAATGGATTTTTTTATACCATCACAGGCACAACCAATCACAGATGGACAGTATACATTATAACCGACGTTATTAGTTATTAATGCTGCATTATAACGGCATTACGCTTATGTACGTAGGTCAGTCAAAACGTTAGTTGCACTCCTTCGTAAAAATTTTCTGTCAGAGGCTATTTTGATGAAACTTTGTGGCAACACTTCAGACGTGCACCTGTATCGCGTGACGTAGCGGCTTCCACGAGGCTAGTTTAGTTTTTCTGATAATCCGTCTCAAACATGTCTCGACGGCTGCAAATAGCGTTCAAATTGGAAATGCTTGCAGTGATGCGTTTTTTGTGGGCAAAAAGCTGCAACTGCACATGGGCAGTTGCATGAAGTGTATGGTAAAAATGCAATGTCACGCCAAGCTATCGCGAAATGGTGCAACATGTTTGAGAATGGACGTACAGATATTGACGACGCTGAGCGAGAGGGTAGACCAGCAACTGCAACAAATTCGGAAATCGCTGCTCGCGTGAATGAATGCATTCTTGCAAACACACGCATCACGATAAACAAAATCTCAAATGAACTGGATATTTCTCATGGAAGTGTGCACAAAATTATCGCCGATTACCTTGAATTTCGTTAAGTTTGTGCTCGATGGGTGCCACGTCTATTGACGGAGGAACATAAAGGAAAGCGTTTTAAAACTGCATTTGCATTTCTGCAACGTTACCAAACGGAAGGAAATGACTTTTTGGACAAAATTGTGACTGGAGATGAAACTTGGATTCACCACTTCTCACCTGAAACGAAACGCAACTTGCTCGAATGGAAACATTGCAGTTCCCCGACACGAAAAAAAGTGTCGAACTGTTCCATCTGCAGGAAAGGTGATGATGACGCTGTTTTTCGATAGAGAAGGCGTGGTGAATACAGAGTTCATGCCGAAGGGTGCCACAATTTATGCATCTTCTTATCGTGAAACACTAAAACGATTGCGGAAATCACTTAAAAATCGACGGCCAGGTAAACTGTCGAAAGGCATTGTGCTCCTGCATGACAATGCAAGACCGCATGCAGCAAAACAAACGTGCGAACTTCTGAAAAAGTTTAGGTGGGAAGTGTGGAATCACTCTCCTTATAGCCCAGACCTTTCACCTCCTGACTTCCATGTGTTTGTGTTCCATGTCCTCGTATATATGTATA